>NEEE01004907.1:2374-31159 GCA_002278615.1 Pogonus chalceus | reverse complement strand
ACGCTCTAACTTAAAGCTAATCAAAACTTAAACAGTCATATATAGAAATGTAGAAGAAATTATCAGCTTTCTTAAGGTATTTAACATTTTTATTACAATTTTGCGGTTCTCTTAATATTAAGAAAAACTTTTGAAAAGTACACTTATTGTATAATGCATCGTATATTTTGCAATTAATTGAATAAATTTGATAATTTTTAAGCCTTGAATTATTTTTCAAGATATAGATAGTACTATCTTTGAACGTTTAAAAAAGGAAACAAATGTTTTCATAAACGATAATGAGACAATAAAAACAAAATGTTTTATTATAAGTAAATAAAGTTCGTTTAAGTTACAGGAACGTTATGAAAATGTAATCATAATATTGCAGCAATATTTAAAAATTAGTTGAAGAAGAAAATTAATAAAAGCACAGCAAGTGCAACAAATTTCAATTAGTTGTTTTAAAAAGCTGGGAAAAATTGCGTGGCAAGGACGTTTGCAAAGTAAAATGAATTTAGAAAGTTGGTGTTATCAATTCTCATAGCTTGCAGAGATTGTGGCGCATATAACCACGATGGTCATAAATTAGGATCAGGTTGGCCACCCGAGCAGACTTTAATTTCTCTAATGTTTGTGAACAATTTTTCTGTAATAAGCAAGCTTGCACAAAATTTGCGCAACGCTTGCGTTTATAGAACCGCCTATAGCTAATGCTGACCCAATTGTGCGTTTAAACCGCGTATCGCTTATTCTATATAGTATATAACATCGCATCATCCTGTTTTTCCTATTTGCCTCGTGTGATTCTTCGTCTTATTTCACCGATGTCTAACATTCACTTTTTTATGATATACCCTGTTTTTTGCTTAACATTTCTTTTTGCAAATCTTGCAAAAACTTTATCGTAACATGATATGAATTTTACAAGTTTTACATTTATTGCGTTTATATAATTTTCTAAGGGTTAAACATGACATAAAAACTCTCATTTTATTTTAATTACATCTATAATTATTAATATATTTAAAAATTTAGAAATATAGAAACCGCGCAAAAAGTAAATGCTCTCACTTTTAAGTAGTCATTCCTTTTAGTATTTAAGAAGTTATTTATCTGATAATGATTGCAAGTCATCTTTTGTTTCCCTTCAAGATTAGCTCATTTTATTCTTATACTTAAGAATCTTTTAAATTAACCCTAACTTGCGTATACATGTGAAATAACTAATATTTTTTACTAAAATAACAAATTTTGGAAAATACTCCATTTGTACAAATTAAAAATACTTAAATTACTGTCTTAACAGTAAGAAGTAAGTGCTTAATGTAAATATACAAAAAAAAAACTATTAAAAAATATGATTTTACGAAATTGTAATCATTTCAAACAATACTCAATAATCTAAAGTTCATAGCACGGATAACAACCACTAAAAGTTTGAAGGGATGTGTATAGATGGCGCTGCTAAAATTTCTCAATTTATAATTATTATTATTTGTTTTTTCAGTTATTTTAATCAAATTTTTATGTATTTCAGTTATAGCTTTAACTAAAATAATGTGTACAGCTATTAGTAAATGTATACATTAACTAAATCATCCAGTGAAAGTATATAAAAATTGATTAATAAAGAACATATATGTATTAACAATAACTAAAAAAAATAAGCTTATTTTTATAATAGAAATGGAAACATATATTGTATTAGGTTCCAGTTANATAATTAAATAATTATGGGGCACATAATATTAATGCTAAGAGAAAACATCAATAAAAATTAAATAAAAATTAGAATTATCCTAAATAAAATTAATTTATTGTCGTAAAACAAATAGAAGTTAACAAAAAGAGCTATTACATAGCAAAATAGTTTTCTCAATTTCATTTGAAATGAAAAGAATCAACTCCAGCGAAGGCTGAAGCCAGCGCTGAAGACTAAAGATGGTATGGGCCAGACTGGGCCAAATGATTAGCTGCAAATGTATTTGCTAAACTTTTTAACAACTCCGACAATTCTATTCAGTTAAGGAAAATAATTTTGTTACTCGTTTAACTTCTTCAAAAGCTGTTCAGTACAAAGTTTTGTATTAAGTTTTAAATTCCCTCATAACGAGGGTAACTTTCAATGAATCACGTTATATTTTACGGTACCGTCAAGTTGTTAACCTTTTTATGCATCTACATATTTTTATCGTTTATTAAAATGCATCGTTTAAGTATTTTTATAAATATATTTCACTATATTCTTAAATAAAACTTTCTAAACAAGTTTTATTCTGCTTTAATTACTTCGAAAGTCGATACGGTACAATATATGTTTTAAATTAAGATTAAATTTAAAATATTAATACTTAGTAAATGGGGAAGGAAAATAAATGAAATAGAAATAAATAATGTAGAAATTGAAGAGCATCTTTACAAGTGGAACAAAGTCAATTTATTGTAATCAATTAAATAGGAAAGTAAAGTTCTGTGATTGATTACAACGGATTTAATCTTCCCATTGGACAAAGGGCTAGCAGAGGGCAGACATCTGACTGGCGCACAAAGGGCCCTAGCTAATGACGTAACCAAGCCAAGAGCCCATATGATTGAAGGATGCAATCTAATCTCACTAAAAACTTCTCCGGATTATTTTCTTGCGAAAACTTTATTTAAATTTCATCTGAAACTTTCTTATTCTTATTGCAAGCAATTTTACTTTTTATATATTTTTTTCATATACATCAAATCTCTTTCAATAGATTTTCTTTTCTAAATAAAATAAAAATATATTTTGCATCTATAATTTTTCGCATTACTCTGATTAAATTCATTTCATAGATGTCATAAACATAATTTATTAATATTATTTTCGTTCATTTAATTTGAGATCCATTTTCTATAGCATGGTTAAGTTCTTCATTCGTTCCATAAACTTATATGACCAATTTTTCTGCTCCGTTACCAAGCTTACTCAAGTTGATTGGAAAAGGGGCTTACTTTATGACGTCACGGTGTCATTAAAAGTTGGCCTTTTTATTGAGTCAATCTACAACGTCTTTTATTTCTTAATGAGATTACATTTTTAACTTTTATACTTAAAAATCTTTCAAAAAAACTTCAACAAAATTGATTACATCAACTTAATATATGAATTTCAAAAGAAAATTCTTATTTTTTGTACAAATATCTAATTGTAACATTTTCTTCAAATCTTCAAGCGATCGCGTATCGTCGATTTAACCCCGTTTAACATATTTTTAATCATAAAATCGTTTATTCTTATGATATGTATTTTCTATCTCTAAAAACGACGTAGGCGTCCAATAAACTACGCCTGCATATCGTCGAAAAAAACTAATTTCTTGATCGCGCCAAACTTTTTGCTATTATTTTATATACATATAAGTAAAATTTGAGTCACTAAATTTTTTCAAAAATAATGTGTCTTTTTATAATTAAACTTAAAATGAAAAGATAAATACAGACAGATGATAAAACTGCTATATATTTCTTCATAATTGATCTTGCTAAACTTTGACCATATATGGATGTATATAAGTGCAATTTTTGTCATCAAATAGTTTCCTAATCTTAAGATTAAGTTTCTGGGCATAAGAACTAATATAGCGCGATCGCTGTTATTTCTAATGACTGCGCGCTTGTTTAAGTGTTTATAAAATTTGAATCGCTTTAAAAACAACAACAAATTCAACATGCAAATTAAAATTTGCATAACTTAATTATAAAATGATTGACAAACAAACAGGGAATAATATTAAAAACTTATTAATATTTGTGAAGTCGATAGAAACATAGTTAGAGGAGCAAAGGGTCCATCCTGGAAAGCTAATATTCTTAGCAACATGCGCAGCAATGCGCAGAACTTGCAAATAAAATGAAATCAGCACGATGTATAAAAGCGGCAATACCAGATTTTGCTGGCTTTGAGTCGTGGTTTAGACGTTATTAGTTTATTATATTATAATTTTTGTTAAGAAATTAATATAAATTTAGTTTTACATTTGATTGTTAATTCTAAATTGTTTAAACCAGCGTTGTTTAGTTTAATTAGATTTTAGGTTATGTTGTATTTATAAAAGTAAATATTTATAAATTAATTTTGAATGTTATATCATGGCTGCTGAAGAAACAAAAAAGTTATTATCAAGTGTTATTATTTCTTGTCCGAAAGGGTTAACTGTTAAAAAGTTATTTTTTGAATATAAAGATTTAACGGGCGAAGATGTGCCATACAGAAAATTCGGATTTCCTACGTTCGAAAAATATTTATTATCAATTCCAGATATTTGTAGAGTACGTATACATATATAATACTATAAAACTATAATTAAAATATTAATAATATTACAGGTATCAGGCTATGGCGATAATGCCTTTGTTATACCTGTTGTTAAAGAACAAAATAAGCACATAAATGAAATGATATTAAAACAAAAAGCACCTAAATCAAATACCAGATATAGGTAATATTTTTAATTTTATTATTAACGTAAATAATTAACTTTATTGTAACTTTTAGACCTCCTAGACGGTCTAAAGGTATATATGATAATTCAAACAAATCATATCAAAGTTCTTCAATTCCATCTTTACTTCCGAAGGAAGAATATAAAATCCCCTTTAAATTTCCAACAAACCCAGATAGCCATCTAGTAGTTTTACCTCCTCCACCAGATTATTTCCAAGAACATATATCAAAAAATAATTCATTAATTAATAAATCTAAAGTAAATAAACGTACTGGTAAAACAACACCAGAAAATAATATCTCAAATTGTTCATCTCATTCACAAAGCGATAATTCAAAAAGTATTAATAATTCTGTTATACCAAACGAAAATTCTCAATTAAATGTAACAAAAGAAACCAATATACCTAAAGATACACTAGCGTTTTCATCTGAAGATGATAGTGATTTTGATGAGTATTTTAATGAATTAAATTTTAATGAAGACGACGAAGAAGATGGCTTTCTTTATAAAAGTGACAGTGATACTGAAGATTTATCTACCTGTATGAATAATTTACATGTTTCTAAACAAAATATATCTATTCCAATGATTGATCCTGCAGATATTCAAAAAATCAATCATGTATCAAGAGTAAACGATAAAATAAAAGATAAATTGAGAACTTTAATATCAGAACATCCAGACGGAATCTGGTGCTCAAAATTACTTAAAATATATCAGTATGTATATTTAATTTAAGTATTTTAAAGCACAGCGTATTTATTATTATTTTATAATTATAGCGAACGTTTTAAACAAACATTAGATCCATTAGAATTCGGTTTTCCTAGCGTTATACAATTATGTGATGATATTCCCGATGTTTTTCATTGTATACGGCCTACCCGTACCGACTGGAAAATTTATGATTCTCGAAAACCAGTGCCTGATATACATACAATGAGAGATATTTCAAAATATCTACAATCTCTTCCTGTATCTTCACAAACTAGTAGTACTAATGATCCAGCATTACCTGAAGTAATTATTTATACATACATATATAAAACAAATATTCTTAATACTTAATTGTTGTAGAATATTATGTATATTGATACAAGTTATAAATATCCCGACGAAATTATGCTACCAGATGAGATAATTGAACGGCAATGGTTGAAAAATAAAAAAGTTGATGATTTTATTGAAATTATTATATCTGAAATATATGATCCATCGAAATTTTGGTTACAATTAAAAGGTGATAGTACTACAGGTGCATTAGATAAATTAATGGACGAAATGCAGTAAGTTACTTGTAAATATTAAATTCAAATTTGTGTTATATTTGTGGTATTTGTTTTAGACTTTTTTATATGCATAATGCCGGTTCATTACAATTAAATGAGTTAAGTGTTCGTATAGGTTTATTTGTTTCTGCGTTATTTATGAACGAGTTTCATAGAGCTGTAGTTATTAAGGTTTTTAATGATCAGACAATTAAGGTATAATTATTATTAGGTTATTTATAAATTAAACGCTACTAAAAAATTATTTCAGGTATTTTATATAGACTATGGAACTGTAGCTGAAGTTCCACTTCGAAAAACTTGTTTCCTTCATAAAAAATTCGCGTCTCTACCTCAACAAGCAATAAGAGCTAGGTTAGATAATATTTTACCAAAAGATCAAAATACAATGTGGCCTCGCGAAGCCGCTAAATTTATGCTTAATTTAGTTTCCGAAAAAGTTTTATATGGTTTAATTAGAGCTATTGACGAAAAGGTAAATTAACTAAAAAATTAATCACGCAAAATATTTAGGAATATTTTATTTTTCAGCAACAAATTTTACATCTTATTGTAACTGACACGACTGCTCCTAATTTTGATGTCCATATTAACGATGAATTAGTGAATTCAGAATACGCTGTGCTTGGAAACGATGTAAGTCTTGTAAATATTTTAACTTCTTTATCGTTTTTGTATGATTCTGAGTCTGAAAGTTCGAGTGATTCAGAGTCAACGGAAGATCCGTTTTTTGAAAATATTACTACTCCGTTTTCTCGTAACTCAAATTTGTCTCTATGTAATGGAGTAAATAATTATATTGTTTCTGATTCGGTATCAACTTCAACGGAAAATAGTTTTCAATATAATAATAAAGAAAATATAAGTAATGGTCATAAGAAAAGAGGTTACATTAATTTAGTTATGAAATTTGTAGATAATAAGTTAAAAGACAGTGCTTAAAATTTAACCTTTCAGTATTTTATTGGGTCTTAATTTGCAAATAATTCGGGCTTAAATTTAAACGGATATTAATTTTATTTAGTTTTAATTATTTTTAACTTCTTAACGGGATTTTTATTATTTTTTTGTTGGTTTACACTTTTATATTAAATCTATTTTAATGAGATTTTAAACGATAATATAAATAAAAATTTGTTATTGTTTGTAATATGGAATTTATAAGTATATATTGTTTTATTTTGCTAATGGAATCAAAAAATTATGTTTCGTATTAATTACTTTAAAAAAGGGGAATACAATTATGGAAAAATAATTAATTCTAGTATAATTTCTTGCTTAATATGTATAAGTTAAAAATATTTTTACAATGTGCTTTAAATGGCTATTTATACAAAATTGTACAATAAATAAAATCAATAAGAAAAAATGTGTTTTGGTCTAAAATATACCTATTACAAAAGCATTTAAAGCCAAAATATATTTAAGGATCATAAACACATTTTTTCTCGTTCAAAATAAAAAAATGTTGTAAATATATTTTGGCTTTTAGGCTCCAATGTGTGCCTCGTCAAATGCTGTTATCCCCAATGTACATTTGTATCCGTCATTTGATGAATTAGAAAACGGTATTTATCCAAGTGTTGGAGATGTTAATAAATTATTAAAATTAGGTCAAAGTTATGATACGATTTATCATGGATATTTCGTCCATACATCGTGTAGTTTAACGCCTGAGGCCTTAAGTTTACCTCAGTCATCATACTCTATGAATAATAGCATCGAAGATGCAGCGTATCAACAAGAGTCTCCTATTTGTGATAATGATGATAGTATTAGTTTAGAAAACATAGAAGCTACTAATATATCTTCTGCTAGTTTAATAAGCACTATTGAATCTCCTGAAATACAACTACAAAATTTAGATATTATAAAAGAAGAACAACAAACTATAATATACCCTCAGCCATCAAATGAAACTTTATATAATATACCGAAACCACCACCAGGTTTTGAAAATATACAAAATACCAATTATTTCCCTGTTAATACCAGTCCACCCCCTTATAATAACCAATATACCTCTCCAGTTCCTTGCGTTCCATTTGTACAAAACTCAGTTATTCCATTACAAAATTATCCTATGAATAATATGAATCAGTATATGAACCAATCATTTTATAATATGGCTTTAGCAAATCCATATATATTAAATCAAATATTAGTACAACGCGATATGTACTTACAACAACAGAATAAATTGTTAATGCAACAACAACGTGAAGCATTTTTACGGCATCAGTTTGATGAATTTCAAAGATTGGTTGCCTCAAAAACTCAAGAATTGCAAAAGCAAGATAGTTCGTCTTCAGGTATGTAAGTTGGCTGACTTTGATATATGTTATTTTGGTAATTTGAAATATTTACAGGCCAAACTATTCAACAAACGGAAGATTCTAATAATCGAAATTCTTTAATTCATAATTCTCAAGGTATATTTTTCATTTACATCTAAACAAATTTTAACTTTATTATTTAAAAACGCGAAATATTAATTGCTTTGAAATTTTTTATTTAATCTTCTAGATTTAAATACTTCAAATGAAGAACTTAAATTTGAAAATATGTATGAAAAATTAATTTATCAATCAAAATTAGAAAATAATTCGAATTCTGTTTCTGATATTGATAGTAATTCTTCAAATCAAAATTTAAACTCTTTATCTGAATCAAATGAGCATGTTTGTGAACGATTTGTTAATGAAATTGGTATGTTTTTATTTGTGAATGCATTTTAATTTATTTTATTTATTTTTTTGTTTTATTTACAGAATTTGGCAATTTTACCTTGCATGTTTTAAAAATTTCTGGAGAATTTTATGTTATATCTCAGGAAATTGTATCTAATGTACTAAATAGTAAATTATCGTTAAAAAAATGGTTGAAATCTAAAAATTTAGATATGCAATCATTTCCTAATAAATTAATTAATTTAATGGATCATACAGATTTATACGAGCAACTTAAAAAGTGTGTGTTTAACGTATGATTTTCTGTTCAAAATAATAATTTTATTTATTTACAGATTCACAGTTGCCGGTGTTTATCAGGCAAATAATTTAGGTTGTAATATTCGAGTTACATCAGTTAAAGATGTACCTAAGATTGTTAGTAAATATGGAGATAAATCCATGTTACCAGAATTAAAAGTTTGTATCAAAAATGCTGTAGAATCGCAATTTTTATGGCAAGTTTTACATTCTTCAGATTAATTACAGTTTTATTTTTATATAATGATTAAGCGGGTGTTAAATTAATTAAAATTCAATTAATTTTGTTATCGATTTAATTGTTTCGTGAGTTTTTTTTCTATATTTTTTTAACAAGATTTTATATATTGTATAAAATAATAAAAAAAGAAACATCATTTATGTATAATATTCATCATATCCTCATCCTTTTGCATCTTCCCATAGAAATTAGAGAGATTTCTATGCATCTTCCTTTTGATTGCATAAGAATTAGGTTATGTATTGCAATTTGTTAAAAAATCGATTCTAACCTAAAAAATGTTTGCAATGTCAACATAAGCAGTCCTGTAGTTTGTAAATAGTAATTGTTTTTATTAATTAATAATAATGGCAAACGATAGAGAAGTACTTCGCGAAATTTGGGAAGGCAAATTACCAATTTGTTTTCAATTAGATTCAGAAGAATACGATCTTCGGCAGCCTGATCCATTTTATCTTATGGTACCTCGATTAAGTTATTTTCCTTTAGTTACTGATAAGGTAAATCATTGAAAATGTTTTAAATTATTATGATTATGAACAACGGGTAATATATTGTAGGTCCGAAAGCATTTTAGTCGTTTTGTAGCTAGTGATAAACAAGAAAATGAAATGTGGTTAGAATTCAATGGTCAACCCATCAAATGGCATTTTCCAATTGGAGTCCTATTTGATATGTATATGGGGTGTGAAGCGCAATTACCCTGGAATTTAACAGTTCATTTCGATAAATTCCCTGATAATTGTATTATTCGATGTCCCAATAAGTACGTTTATATTTAAAAAAAATATATATTGATACATTGATGCTTATATTAATTGTTTTATAGGGAAATAGTTGAGGCACATTTCATGTCATGTATTAAAGAAGCTGATGTTTTAAAGCATAGGGGACAAATTGTTAGTAGTATGCAAAAAAAAGATCATAATCAACTATGGCTAGGATTACAAAATGGTAGATAATAACTTTAATGAATTAACAAATATTATATTATAATTTAATTATAGATAAATTTGATCAATTCTGGGCAGTTAATAGAAAATTAATGGAAACATCAGGAGAACAAAATTATTTCAAATACATTCCATTCCGGTGTTATATCGACGATAAATTTATCCAGAAACTCGTGAAACCAGTCAATGAAGAAGGGCATAGAAAGACGCTAGGTGAATTAATTCTAGAAGTATTTCCAGGAAAGGATAATGGTAAGTAATTTAATTTATTTATTTCGTAGTTTTCTTATTTGGGTTGGAAAAATTTTTATAGTTAAAGTTCGAACGCATGGAATCGAACCTCCGCCAGATACAATGCTACAATGGATGAGCGAACATCTTAGTTACCCTGATAATTTTCTACATTTAGTCGTTCAGACATAATTTATTTTAGGCTTCTCTCTTTTGTATTTTATTCGAAATTATATATTTTTTTTATAAAGTTTATCTAGCCCTTGCTATTATATCTTAAATAAAATCAAATATGCCAAGTTAAAATTACATTTTTGATTGATAAATAAGTATCAAAATATTCTCTTCGAAATTACTTCCGTAATTTATCATTAAAATTCCTCCCATTTCATCTATCGTATAAATAATTTTCTAAAGTTGGTGCGAATGAATTTATTTTGCATATTTAAAATTCCTATAAATGAGATTAGATAATATACTATTCAAATAAAAGAATTAGTCAGAGATAAAGATTGATAATAGCACAGTTTTATTGCGTATTTAATATATCTTTTTTAAATGTGTCAAATGTGATTTATATATAAATATATACATATACTTAAAAAAAAAAAATGATTCTAGTGATGTTGCACCGTATTTAGTATAATTTTATATTATTTTGTATATAAATGTCAATTTAAAATATATAAATAAACATTATCGTCCTGTTTACTGTAATAGGGTGTAAAAATACCCTATTATATTCGTACATTGACCTTGTTCTCTCATTTTTATTCCAATTCCTTTTATCTTTCCTGATCGTTATTATTGCATTATTTACTTTCTTTGTTTATAATTAATTTCTCTTGAGATATTTCTATTTCATTATTGTATTGTTACATTTTAATTAATTTAAAATTATCGTTGATTTCATTGGAAGGGATTTAATTAGAAACAAATACAAAAAGAATTGTTTTTTTATAAAATATCTTTATTTTTATATACATTATATAAAATATCTTCGATAAAAAATACAATAATCATACAAACACATTAGGATTAAAATATTTTTATAATATGCAGCTCAGCTGAATATATATAAAACGCTTAAAAATTTATTCACAATCCTGTAAGGTCACAATTCGAAGTAAAATGTATATTATAGCAATATCAACAATTTAAGAATTGGTTTTATAATATTTCTTTTATTACAAGCTTATAAGTCTTTAAAATATTTGGAAGACGCAGCTTTTTAAACTAAATATTTATATATAATAATAAAAAACACTGGGGTGTGTTAAACTATTCTATATTATATAATAATATCGCACTTATTAGCTGCTCTTCAGTTTGGCACATTAGTTTTATCATGAAGGCACTTAAGATTATCATAAATGACTGAGCAAATAGTATATAATAATTAAATTGTACGTACTTTAAAGTGTTATTACATAATGTGCAAATTTGCACTGCATTTAGCACCCAAATATAACCAATTATTACAATAATTCGAAAAATTCAAGTAATGTGCAAAACATACATATGTCTTTTGGTTTTCATATAAATATATATAATATAAGGCATTTTTATATCTATCACTAAATATCCTAAATATATTTTGTTTTTATGTAAATATATAATAAAATGATATATATTGCTCAATATTACATTTAAAAACTATAGATAATATAATAATAATAATAGACTCTTTAAGGCTTATCGGTGAGTTAGCTGCCAAATATTTATCACTGATTGAACCTCAGCTCACCAACTTCACCTAACGATATGCATGGGTTTCGTTTCATTCCGTTGTCTTAATTGGTCCTCTTGTTTCAACCATTTTTGCACTTGCCGCCGATGAATTTTAAATTTACTGGCTACAGCTCTTTGATTGCCCCGACAAACGGCATCGCTGTAATAGCATTCTATTGCACTTAATTTAAAATCAAGACTGTAACTTTGGCGTTGTTTTATCGAATTCGAATGCTTATTAAAAAATCTTGAATCATCGTAATGTATTCCGGTGTCTAAGAAATGTAAACCTCCGTTTGGATAATAATCACCGTGCACGGAAGAGTAAAAATTTCCGTGATGGTAATTTTCATCCGAATAAAATGATGGATATTCGATTTTAATTTCTGTGTTATTGTTATTATTGGAATAATAATGATCGCTTTCGGGATATGAAATATTACTGCAATCAATTGTTGAAACGATAACAGGTTTTTTATCTGAATCGGTTGTAACGGTGTTGGAATTATGACATTCTTCTATAACATGATCCAAGTACGGTTTGAATAGTTTTATAGGTCTATTGTTGCCTGTGGCAGAATTAACAGATTCTGAAACAGCAGGAGTTGTTGTGTTTGATGAAACATCGATGATGTCATCGTCTTGATCGTCGAGTTGGCGCTTAATTCCTTTGGTGGACAGGTCCCATATTTGCGTGTCGTTCTCGAGGACGGTTGTGTTTGGTATTGGGGAGAAAAGGTTGGTAGCAAGTGTTATGCGGGGCGCCGGTGGCGTTGCTTGAACGGGCACAGGTGCGTGGAGGTCGGGTGAGGCGCGTGGGTATGGTTTCTTGAGTGAGAGGTCCATAGGTGCGGCACTGTCGCTTTGCTGTTCAAACGGTGTTAAGACGGTTGCGGGTGATTGAGGGGCAGAGGAAATGGTTGTAGCGCCGCGCGGACTGTCCGGACTAGGCGCGACCCGCCGTGAATGCGTTGTGAAGTCGAGCGGTAAAGGGGACGACTCAGAGCAGAACGATGTCGGACATGGTGGACTCACAACCGCACAAGGCGGGGGGATGTGTAGAGATGAAGCTATCGGTACAACAGGAGGATAAGTTGTGAGGGGTATAGGGACGCAAGGTGGTGAATGCGGTGATGGAGAACAGTGGCTAGGGCTACCAAAGAGTTCAATCATGTCCCTCTCGCTGTGACTGGACCGTGAGGAAGAAGTATCATCTGGTGAACCATGTCTCAGCGGGTGTATTGGTTGCCATTCATGATGTGGTTGATGCTGTAGGGGTAGGGTGGTTGTTGCGTATACAGCTACTGGACTGTGTTGTTGCGGAATGTCTGGCACCCGTTTGTCTGCCGCATCATGCATTTCCTCTCCCCGCGCGCAGCCCCTCTCAGATGATTCTCTTGGCGTCTCACCGCAACGCTGTTGCCGTGAGTATGCTTCAACACACACGTCGTCCCGCTGTCTGTGCTCGGCACTCCTCAAGGCCATCTCGAATCCACATTTTCTAGCCTCGGGACTCACAATTAACTCGCCACACTTACTCTTTATCACACTATTACGGAGATTATTTTCCACCTGTAGCCACTTTTGTATTTGCCTACGATGTATACCATATTTCCTTGCCGTGGCTCGTTGATTTCCTTTACAATCAGCGTCATTACGATATGAATCAAGCACTTGTAGCTTAAACTGCGGAGCGAATATGCGCCTAGAGCCAATACCAGTCTTTCCATCACTTTTACAGCCCAGCGTATTCGAGCCGCGTTTTAACATAGCGTTTAAACCGTGTGCCATTGTTTTACACCTCACTACACTGCACTCAAGTTCAAAAATATATAATAAACTATTAAAACCAACTAAAAACTGCAGTAAATCTTTTATCTGCGACCAATGTAGCAACCATTTTCGTCACGATTCATAGAAAGCCCCCACTCCACTGACTAAACTGTATTCTCACGTCTTTGGCGTCAAAAAGGACTTTGCAGTGGGAGCTGCCGCTAATGCATACCCTCATATCAACGATAAGCTTCACGATCTTCTATCTTACTTGCACTTGTATGCACCAATGCACCCATAACACGTGACGATGTCTATACTTGAGCCTTACAACTGGGAGGCACCAACATCCGTTTGTGAAACAAGTTTAGATATAGCATTGCCAAGTTTTTTATTAGATTGATGCAATTTTTAACAACAGAATTTAACATATATAATTGCATTATTTGATCCCTCAAACTCTATTTTATGGCGTTTCGGACTTATTAAATCATATTATCAATGCATTAACGTTTTATCATCAATTTTATGAAAGGAATGTGCTCATTTGGCAACATAGCTGTTGGTCACGCCAGACAGGCTGTCGCCAGGCAGGCTAGGCCAGACAACGCGTCGCTTTTAAGATGTTAAATTTAAACATCAGAGTGCAGCACCCATTTATCCTCAATTATTTTTGATATCACCGCGCAACTTAGCTCCTTTTTCAAACTTATACCGTATTAATTAACAACCTACAACAGCAATTAAATAAACATTTGAGGAATATATGATAAGGATTATAGGCATATAAATAATAATACATACACATGTAATTAGAATATTTAATACTAGTATGGATTAAAAAAAGAAATGTACATTATAACATTAAGTATTAATAACAAAAAACTTGTAAAAAAATAGTACGTTAATAACTTATTATAATTCTTGTTTAACAGAGTTATAATGACCAGCTTTATATTTCTGCGCAACAATAGGCACTTTTTGACTTATTCTTTTACAACCTGTCGTAGAAAATAAGTTAAGTGGTTCCGGACCCCATTCGACTGACTTTAAAACTTCGCTGTAAAGATAAAATATTATTTTTTAAAGTATTGTTTAACTGCATTGTACTTACTCAATAAGCATTTGAGATGGATATAATATCCCTCTCAGTTTAAATTGATCTATAATACATAATTCAACATGTTGTTTCTCCATTGGGAGGAAAGGAATATAATGATCAATCAGATTGCTTTTTATTGTATCAGAATGGTGAAAACCACCTTTTTCATTAAACGCTCCTTTAGTTATAAAATGTTCAAAATCAAACAATGATATATCATTCCTCTTAACACCTTTTTCCCATAAAGTTATTAAATGATCTTTAATTATAGTTCCTCCAGTATTTGATAAAAATATAAACACAGATTTTCGATAATCTATATTTTCTACATTATCATTATAATCTATGAATGGTTTTATTGCATTTAAAATATTTTCAGGCATTTTATCAACTTCATCAAATATAAATAATGACCTATCACATTTCGTAACATTTCCTTTAATCCAAATTTGTAAATTACTCTGAAAACATTTCAAAATTTAAGGTTATGTATTTTTTAGTAAAGTACCGAAATAAAATTTAACCTTATATTTTGAAATTACATACTTTATATTCTTCCACTTTCGATTCTAAAGGAAAATGTATCCTAGCATTGAATTGATGAATAAATTTACTATTTGTTCCTTCCTTATACATAGTTTCTTTAATAAATTTAGTAACATAATTTTTCCCGTTTCCCGGCAATCCATGAAAACTTAAAGTTAAAGCTTTCGATGGGTTCTTTTCTTTAAAATGTGCTTCTAACGCATAGACAACTATTTGTTGCGCTAGATGTTGCCCATACAGTTTTTCATCTAATATTCTTTTTAATTCTGTAAATAAAATTTGTAATTAACTTTCCGATGAATCGTTATATTTTTTGTGTACTAACTTTGAGTATTTCCAATAATATAATCTTCATTACAGCATTCTACCATTTGGCATATTGTATATTTTTTAATTGGACTTCGAAAATAATAAAAACCAGAAGTTAAACCGCTTATAACTCCTATAGATATAGGATCAACTAATGCTAATATATTGGTAACAAAAGATAGAAAAAATATCACAATGAAATAATGTAAGGATTTCATGATTGCTACTGTATTTGATTTATAAAAGATAAATTATTTTGTAAGTAGAATCTACATTAAAAATCACAATTTCAAATACTTGCATTAAAAGATAAACTGACATCTTAGGTTATCCATCTATCGATACCTGAGATGCGTTGTTTTATAAGAAAGTCATTTAAATTCTTTAACTATTCATTAAAAATAGAAAAACTATTGAAATATATTTAATAAATAATTACAATATCTAATGAACAACAGCTCAAAAACGTAGAAATTCAAATAATCAATTTATTATCTTAAAAACATAAATCCCAAAAAACGTTGCTGAATTTCAGCGTTTTCTACAATGTTGCCGTTTTAGTAAATATTTACGGATAATTTAAAAGTTTTATTATAAAACTGATTATAAATGAATATTATACTAAACATTTATAAAACCAAATAAGTTTTCGACTTAATTTATCTATAAATTTTGAAATAAACATTTATGTTTTGTGTTTAGAAATATTAAACGGCAACATAATGGCATACTTGATTGATAACGGGGCGTGTGTTTGTCAGTGAATAGAAGTGAAAAGCTATATTAATGAAATAAAAGTTATATTTATAAGAAAATACCTATATATTCTATATTTATTGTAAGTATATAACATTAACGATTATTTATTTATATGTTTGATATGTTATATATACAATAAACTGCATTTTTGAAGATATATTAATAATATTTGCTCTTAACCACACCCAATACTTTAAGAGTTTCTAATGAAATTGAATGTTATAATATTTATTTACATTATTTTGCGGATGTTTTTATATTGTTAATGTATTTTAGAAGAATGCAATTTAAATGCATTATTGATTTTTGTTTTGTGAGGACTATATGACTATAATTAAAAATAAAGGTTTCTAATTTAATTTCCGTTGTTCTAAGGTCAAAATTTAAGTTTCTATTAATAGATAATATTATAACTAGTCTATGGAATTTAGATTTTATTATTTTAAATACAATTTAAATAATACTGCATTGCAGTAGCGGCAATCTGGCGTCTAGCGGTAATTGATCTGAAGAATATAGGTCACCGCTTTAGTTTTGTGGATGATATCCTCTCCGCCATTAGTATAACTTCACCGGTCGACTGGCATAGTTGTCATACCTCCCACCACAAATTATGTCATAAGTTAATTATATCTATGTGTTCAGTTAATTTAAAGTAATCAAAAGCTACATATTTTTTTGCCTAAATCATGGTCAATATTCATTTAGTAAATAATCGCCTGATATGATATCTATTTTAACCGTGCCACACCTAGAGTGTATCGTCTAAGTTGATTTTTAATCGGTTGCCGACAAAATATTTATCTTTAAAAATTTGTTATAGAATAATAAAAAATTTAAATAATATATTAAAATAAATAAGTGAACAAAATGGAGCAATTTACACCCAAAGAGGTGAAAATCTTAGAAACCGTCGAGGATATCCAAGAACGGAGAGAACAAGTTTTAAGTCGCTACGATAACTTTAAAGCAGACGCTCGCGCGAAGCGCGAAAAATTAGAAGACTCAAGGAGATTTCAATATTTCAAACGAGATGCTGATGAATTGGAAAGCTGGATTCATGAGAAATTGCAAGTTGCCTCTGATGAGAGCTACAAAGACCCCACAAATTTGCAAGCGAAAATCCAAAAACATCAAGCTTTCGAAGCCGAGGTAGCCGCACACAGCAATGCAATTGTTGTTTTGGATAATACCGGAATGGAGATGATAAATCAGTCTCATTTTGCTTCTGAAGTTATTCGTAAAAGATTAGGTAAATTACTTGTTTTATCAAGTAAATAAATAGCGTTATAATTAAACTATAAATATTATAGAGGAACTCCATCGTCTTTGGGAACTTCTTTTATCAAAATTGGCTGAAAAGGGGATGAAATTACAACAAGCACTCGTTTTGGTTCAATTTTTGCGCCATTGTGATGAAGTTATGTTTTGGATTAATGATAAGGTAGTATAATTACCCCTAATAAATGTTTTATTCAATTCTATAATTGGAAAAAAATATATAAATAGGGAACTTTCGTAACAACTGATGAATTCGGTCATGATTTGGAACATGTCGAAGTTCTTCAACGCAAATTCGATGAATTCCAAAAAGATATGGCATCCCAAGAATATCGTGTATCTGAAGTAAATGAACTTGCTGAAAAATTGCTTATGGAAGGACACCCCGAACGTGATACAATCGTTAACAGAAAAGAGGTATATTATTATTAATTTAATCTCAATTGAATTTTAAAATAAATAAATGTGTAGGAATTAAACAACGCATGGCAACGCCTTAAACAAATGGCCTTAATGCGGCAAGAAAAATTATTCGGCGCGCATGAAATTCAACGTTTCAACCGCGATGCAGATGAAACTGTAGCTTGGATTGCTGAAAAGGACGTAGTTTTATCATCAGATGATTACGGCCGCGATTTAGCAAGCGTACAAACCTTACAACGTAAACATGAAGGTGTTGAACGCGATTTGGCAGCTCTGGAAGATAAAGTATCCACTCTTGGACAAGAGGCTGATCGTTTATGTGGAATCCATGCGGACCATGCCGATCAAATCCAAGCCAAGCGGGCTGAAATTGTCGCTTATTGGGAACGATTAACATCTAAAGCTAAAGAACGCCGTGAAAAACTCGACGAATCGTATTTCTTACATCGATTCTTAGCTGATTTCCGTGATTTAGTTTCGTGGATTAACGATATGAAAGCTATTATCTCAGCCGATGAACTCGCTAAAGACGTCGCCGGTGCTGAAGCTTTGTTAGAGCGTCACCAAGAACACCGTGGTGAAATCGACGCCCGTGAGGATAGTTTTGCTGCTATCACCGAGGCTGGAAAACAATTGTTAGAACGGGGTCATTATGCTGGCGATGAAGTTAAAGAAAAACTATCGACTTTAACTGCTGATAAAAATAGTCTATTGGCTATGTGGGAAGAACGAAGAATTTTATATGAACAATGTTTAGATTTACAATTGTTCTATCGTGATACTGAACAAGCTGATACCTGGATGGCTAAACAAGAAGCTTTCTTAGCTAATGAAGATCTTGGCGATTCGTTAGATTCAGTTGAAGCTTTAATTAAAAAACATGAAGACTTTGAAAAGAGCTTAGCTGCACAAGAAGAAAAAATTAAAGTTTTGGATGAATTCGCAACGAAATTAATCGATGGGCAACATTATGCCGCTGATGATGTAGCTCAGCGTAGAGCTATGTTATTGGAGCGCCGTTCTGCTTTAAAAGAAAAATCCGCACAAAGACGTGCGACTTTAGAAGACGCATTCCGACTACAACAATTCGAACGTGACTGCGATGAAACTAAAGGCTGGATTAATGAGAAACTTAAATTCGCTACAGATGACAGCTATTTAGACCCAACAAACTTAAACGGTAAAGTCCAGAAACATCAAAATTTCGAACAAGAATTAACGGCAAATAAGAGCCGTATGGAAGAAATAACTTCAACTGGCCAGGAATTAATTGAAGCAAATCATTACGCTTCCAGTCAAATCCAATCCCGCATGGATGAAATCGTCAATCTTTGGGAAACTTTAGTTCAAGCTTCCGACAAGAAAAGCTCTAAATTACAAGAAGCTAGTCAACAGCAACAATTTAACCGCACCGTTGAAGATATCGAATTATGGTTATCAGAAATTGAAGGCCAATTAATGTCTGAAGATTATGGAAAAGACTTAACAAGTGTACAAAACTTGCAGAAGAAACACGCATTACTTGAAGCTGATGTTGGCTCTCATCAAGATCGTATTGAAAGTATTAAAGTCGCGGCAACTCAGTTTATTGAACGCGGTCATTTTGATGCCGATAATATTGGTTCAAAACAAAAAGCTCTTACTGATCGTTATGCTGCTCTTCAACGACCCATGGCTGTCCGCAAACAGCGTCTTCTGGATTCCCTTCAAGTTCAACAATTATTCCGTGACATCGAAGATGAAGAAGCCTGGATTAGAGAAAAAGAACCAATTGCTGCTTCAAATAATCGCGGAAGAGATTTAATTGGAGTTCAAAATTTGATTAAAAAACACCAAGCTGTTTTAGCTGAAATTAACAACCATGAAAGTAGAATGTCAGCTGTCGTTGAAGCTGGTAAACAAATGCTTGAAGATGAACATTTTGCTAGTGAAGAAATTCGTAATCGCGTTTCTTCATTATTTGACCATTGGACAACTTTGAAAGAAAAAGCGCTTCAACGTAAACAAGATTTGGAAGATTCTTTACAAGCTCATCAATATTTCGCTGACGCAAATGAAGCTGAATCATGGATGAAGGAAAAAGAGCCAATTGTTAGTAGCACTGATTATGGAAAAGATGAAGATTCATCTGAAGCTTTATTGAAAAAACATGAAGCTTTAGTCAGTGATTTGGAAGCTTTTGGGAATACTATTCAAGCTTTAAGAGAACAAGCTCAAAGTTGTAGAGTACGTATAAAAAAATAAACAATTATTTACAAATATTTTATTATATTTATTTATTTAGCAACAAGAAACCCCAGTTGTTGATATCACCGGTAAAGAATGCGTCCAAGCATTGTATGACTACACTGAAAAATCTCCTAGAGAAGTTTCAATTAAAAAAGGCGATGTTCTCACCTTGTTAAATTCCAACGATAAGGTAATTTTAATTTTTTAAATAAGCCATTAAATTTTCCGATAACATGCTAAATAATTACAACTCTTATCTCAAATTATGCTAACATGTTTGACCTTGTGTACCTATTTTTTTAGTTTATTATCAGTTATTACATTCGTGATATAAAAATACTATGGTTGTTGCGTTTTTATTTGTTCATATTTTGATACAAAAAATTCTAAATGTTTTCGATAATGATAAAGTTAAAAAGGTTCTAATTAAAGTTAAGTAATTTAGGTGTTAAATTTATTTGTTTGTGATATTTGGCAGGATTGGTGGAAGGTCGAAGTCAATGATAGACAAGGTTTTGTTCCTGCTGCATTTGTCAAGAAAATCGATGCTGGTTTATCTGCGTCACAACAAAATCTTGTTGATAATAGCTCCATTGCTGCACGACAAAATCAAATCAATAGCCAATATGATCATTTATTGGCACTTGCCCGTGAAAGACAAAATAAGTTGAATGAAACCGTTAAAGCTTATGTACTTGTACGTGAAGCAGCTGAACTTACGACTTGGATCAAAGATAAAGTAATAACAAATTAAATATAATTTTATTGCATATTTTAATTTAATAATATTTAGGAAAATCATGCCAAAATCGAAGATGTTGGCGAAGATTTGGAACAAGTTGAAGTATTACAAAAGAAATTCGACGATTTCCAAGCCGACCTTAAGGCAAACGAAGTCCGTTTGGCTGAAATGAATGAAATTGCAATGCAGTTGGTGTCTCTTGGCCAAACTGAAGCCGCTCTTAAGATTCAAACACAAATCGAGGTAAATCCCATCAAATTCAACTTGTTATTTTTGTTATAAATCATTTTAATTCAAAGGACTTGAACCAAAAATGGACATCACTGCAACAATTAACATCCGAGCGCGCAACTCAATTAGGATCGGCCCATGAAGTTCAAAGATTCCATCGTGATGTGGATGAAACCAAAGATTGGATTCAAGAAAAAGATGAAGCTTTGAACAACGATGATCTTGGTAAAGATCTTCGCAGTGTTCAAGCGCTTCAACGTAAACATGAAGGATTAGAACGCGATTTAGCTGCACTTGGTGATAAGGTATTTATTTTAAAAAACCAAAAAAATATAATTAATTAATGCGAAATTGTATTTAGATCCGCCAATTAGATGAAACTGCCAACCGTTTGATGCAAACTCATCCAGAAACAGCCGAACAAACTTACGCAAAACAAAAGGAAATCAATGAAGAATGGACTCAACTTACTGCGAAAGCAAACAGCCGGAAAGAAAAATTATTAGATTCGTATGATTTACAACGGTACCTAAGCGATTATCGTGATTTGATGGCCTGGATTAATTCCATGATGGGACTTGTCAGCTCCGAAGAATTGGCTAATGATGTCACCGGGGCGGAAGCTTTATTAGAAAGACATGGGGTAAGTTCATTTGTTTTTTTAATTATTATTAAGTCAATTGTTTATATATATTTTTATTTAATTTTATTCAAATGTTTATTTGTGTTCGAATCGTTACAGAAACTTAATTTTATCAATTTTTTTATGTTTGGAAAATTAATTCCTGAATATTTATTTTTATATATTAATATAAAATGATATTGGGTCAGTATTTATAGTGTGCTTGGTTTGTTTGAATTGTAGAATCATCGAGCTGAAATTGACGCTCGTTACGGCACTGCTCAGGTATTATTGATTGATGAATGGATTTATGTTGGTGATTTGTACTAACTCTAATTTTATATAAAATTATTATAAACTATTATTAAATTATGCATATTTTACGCTACATTTTAACATATATGGGATTTAAATAGCTTTTGTGAATTTTATTTTTTGTGAAGCTATAAAACATGAAATAAAAACCATTCGTAATTAAAATATTAACTAAGATGCTTTCTTTTCTACAGGACTACGTTTGAAAGTATCGAATATTGCTTGACAAACAATAATAACAGAATGTATTACTGTTTGTTGAGCAATATATTGCTTGTTTTATTTTATTTTTCAGCATATTTTTAGCTTTACTAATATTGCTTTTGATATTTCAGTGTTTTCGTAATGTACCGTAATGTGATCATTTTTTAATAATTATCATTTCATTTATTGTTTTTAAATGAAACTTAATCTATATTTTTTAAACTTTAGGAACATCGTACAGAAATTGATGCTAGAGCTGGAACTTTCCAAGCTTTTGAATTATTTGGACAACAACTTTTACAATCTGGTCACTACGCAAGTGTTGAAATACAAGAAAAGCTTGATTCTCTAAATGAAGCTCGCCAAGATCTTGAAAAGTATGTGTTTATATAATATAAATAATTTATATTTTTATTAAAAATAATTTATTATAGAGCTTGGATTGCACGCCGCGTGCAATTAGACCAAAACTTAGACCTTCAATTGTTCTATCGTGATTGTGAACAAGCTGAAAATTGGATGTCCGACCGTGAAGCATTTTTAGCAGCTGAAGAAGTCGACTCTAAAGGCGATAACGTCGAAGCTCTTATCAAAAAACATGAAGATTTTGATAAGGCTATTAACGCACATGTAAGATTCTGTCATTAATATTTATCACAAATAATTTATGCAAAATTAAAAATTACAGGAAGATAAAATCGCAGCCCTTCAATCTCTCGCCGACCAATTAATAGCGAACGAACATTACGCTTCGAAACCAATTGACGACAAACGCAATCAAGTTTTAGACAGATGGCGTCATTTGAAAGACGCTCTTATCGAAAAACGATCGAAACTCGGCGAATCACAAACTCTTCAACAATTCTCTCGCGATGCCGATGAAATTGAAAACTGGATCGCGGAAAAATTACAACTTGCTACTGAAGAAAGCTATAAAGATCCTGCCAATATTCAATCGAAACATCAAAAACATCAAGCCTTCGAAGCTGAACTTGCTGCTAACGCAGATCGTATTCAGTCAGTTTTAGCTAATGGTAGTAATTTGATTGATAAACATCAATGCGCTGGATCTGAAGAAGCTGTTCAGGCCCGTTTGGCTTCAATTGCTGATCAGTGGGAATATCTTACCCAAAAAACAACTGAAAAATCGTTGAAACTCAAAGAAGCTAATAAGCAACGAACTTACATCGCAGCTGTTAAAGATCTTGACTTCTGGTTAGGTGAAGTTGAAAGTCTTTTAACCAGTGAAGATGCTGGAAAAGATCTTGCGTCTGTTCAGAACTTAATGAAAAAACATCAATTAGTTGAAGCTGATATTCAAGCTCATGAAGATCGTATTAAAGGTACATTATTATAATAAATATTCATTATATTTTTATTTATTTTATTGTATTATTTCAGATATGAACGATCAAGCTGATTCGTTGATTGAAAGTGGTCAATTTGATACCGCAAGCATTCAAGAAAAACGGCAATCAATCAATGAACGCTATGAACGCATCAAGAATTTGGCTGCTCATAGACAAGCCCGATTAAATGAAGCTAATACCCTTCATCAATTCTTTAGAGATATTGCTGATGAAGAATCATGGATTAAGTAAGTTAACAATTTATTTAAAAATTAACATAATTACATTTATTTATATTTTAAAGGGAAAAGAAACTTCTAGTAGGCTCTGACGATTACGGCCGCGATTTAACCGGTGTTCAAAACTTAAAGAAAAAGCATAAACGCCTTGAAGCCGAATTAGGTTCCCATGAACCCGCAATCCAAGCAGTTCAAGAGGCTGGAGAAAAATTAATGGATGTCTCAAATCTTGGTGTACCAGAAATCGAACAACGTTTGAAAGCTTTGAATTTAGCTTGGGCTGAATTGAAGCAACTTGCAGCTACAAGAGGTCAAAAATTAGATGAATCATTGACCTATCAACAGTTCTTGGCTAAAGTTGAAGAAGAAGAAGCTTGGATTAGCGAAAAACAACAATTGCTATCAGTTGAAGATTATGGGGATACAATGGCAGCAGTACAAGGCTTATTGAAGAAACATGATGTGTTTGAAACTGATTTCTCTGCACATAGTGAACGGTGTAAAGATATTTGCGAAGCTGGTAAGAAGTTAATTTCTGAAGGTAATCATCATGCTGATAGCATCAGCCAGCGTTGTCAACAACTTCAGGTATATACTTATATTATTTTCATTGCGAATTATATCTAATTTATTATTTCTTCCAGACCAAATTGGATAATTTATCTTCGTTAGCCGGCCGTCGTAAAGCTAAGCTAATGGATAACTTTGCTTATCTTCAATTCATGTGGAAAGCAGATGTTGTTGAATCCTGGATCGCTGATAAAGAAACTCATGTCCGTTCTGAAGAATTTGGACGTGATTTGTCAACTGTTCAAACTTTGTTGACTAAACAAGAGACTTTCGATGCCGGTAAGAATTCATTTATTTTAACAAATTTCCAGTTATTTTATTGCTATTTTCTTCCTGTAGGTCTTCATGCTTTTGAACATGAAGGTATTCAAAACATCACTACGTTGAAAGATCAACTAATCGAGTCTAATCATGATCAAAGTCAGGCTATTCTCAAACGCCATGCTGATGTTATTGCTCGGTAAATTAATTGATTTATTTATTTACTTATATATTTATTTTAAATAACGTTTTATTTCTATAGTTGGCAGAAACTTCTGGCTGATTCAGACGCCCGTAAACAACGTTTATTGCGCATGCAAGAACAATTCCGTCAAATTGAAGAACTTTATTTAACTTTCGCCAAAAAGGCATCTGCTTTCAATTCATGGTTTGAAAATGCCGAGGAAGATCTTACCGACCCTGTTCGTTGCAATTCTATTGAAGAAATTCGTGCTCTTCGTGAAGCCCATGCCCAATTCCAGGCTTCTTTATCGTCTGCCCAAGCAGATTTCGAAGCATTGGCAGCTTTAGATCAACAAATTAAATCATTCAATGTTGGCGCAAACCCTTACACCTGGTTCAATATGGAAGCTCTTGAAGAAACTTGGCGTAACTTACAGAAAATTATTGCTGAACGTGATGTTGAATTAACAAAAGAAGCTCAACGTCAAGAAGAAAATGATAAATTACGTAAAGAATTCGCGAAACACGCCAATGCATTCCATGCTTGGCTTACTGAAACTAGGTGAGTTGTTTATTTCTTTGTTTACAAACATTTTCAAATATTTATCTATTATGTATTTTCTTCATTTTTCATATTCCTGGTGATCAGATTCCGTATTTTAGGCTGGGACGGGTAATTTTTTTGATGGCGTTGTGTTACTAATTGTGTTTTTGGTTTAAACTATTACTAACGCAATTATAATATTTAACAAATTAAAAGCGTTCGTAAAAACTAATTTAATTGCACCCGTTTTATAAACAGTCTAATTGTTTTTAAACTAAAATAATAATTAAATTTCCGTTAACAGGAGCTCCATGATGGAAGGTTCTGGATCATTGGAACAACAATTAGAAGCCACTAAACGCAAGGCAGCTGAAGTTAGAGCTTGTCGAACTGAGCTCAAAAAAATCGAAGATCTTGGGGCTATTTTGGAAGAACATCTCATTTTGGATAATAGGTACACGGAACATTCAACTGTAGGTTTGGCACAACAATGGGATCAATTGGATCAATTGGGAATGAGAATGCAGCACAATTTGGAACAACAAATTCAAGCCAGAAATCAATCAGGTGTAAGTGAAGACTCTTTGAAAGAATTCTCAATGATGTTTAAACATTTCGACAAAGATAAATCTGGTAAATTAAACCATCAAGAATTTAAATCCTGTCTTCGGGCTTTGGGTTATGATTTACCAATGGTTGAAGAAGGACAACCTGACCCTGAGTTTGAAGCGATTTTAGGTATTTATTTTTTATTTATTAGTTTGATGTCATTGGTATTAATTGATGTTTATTTTAGATGTGGTTGATCCAAACCGCGACGGCCACGTTTCTCTACAAGAGTACATGGCATTTATGATTAGCAAAGAAACTGAGAACGTACAGAGCTCTGAAGAAATTGAAAATGCATTCAGAGCTATAACTGCCGGCGATCGTCCTTATGTAACTAAGGAGGAATTGTACGCTAATTTAACGAAAGAAATGGCAGACTTCTGCGTAGCTCGTATGAAACCTTATGTAGAACCGAAAACCGAACGACCAATAGCTGGCGCTTTGGATTACATAGAATTTACAAGAACACTCTTCCAAAATAATTAATTTTAACTAGATTTCAATAAACGAGTTATGCATGCATATTTAAAAATCATATATATTATATTAAAAAAAATTAAGATATATTTTAAAATAAGCTTTACTAAAAATAATTGTTTTGTAGTAATTATTTATATATTTTTATAGTTTGACTGGAAGTGGTACAATTATTGCTATTGTATTTTGAGCACTTTAATGTTTAATATAAATGCTTTACAATGCAAAAAATATTGCATTAACTGCAAAATATTATCTTCAACAATATGTTACATGCTTCAGTAATAAAAATATTCAAAAATTACGAGTTTCTGTTATTAGCCGATGTCTATTTTAATTTATTTATTACTAATTCTTCAAGAAACGCTATAAAATAGATTTTTACAAAATCTTATTAGAATCTAATAAGAACTTAGAGAATCCATGTTCCTTATTAGAATTTCGGGTAAATACATAACGCCGTATAAAAATCGATAACGGAAATACCCGGAAAATGTTACGTAATACAATAATAGCACAAATATAACCTAAAAACATGTGCTCGAATATATCTACGTTCCAGTATGCAAAAGTACTTTTTTCCAATATTTCAAAGTTCCATCGCTTTATGCATAAATTCCCAATAGAATTAAATACAGACTTTATTTGTGATGTTAAAAATAAAAAACTAATAGCAGAAAACATCATTCGAAGGAAAGGTGTTGGAAATATCGAAAAGGTTTGTCAATTGTATGAGAAATTACAACAATTAGACACTAACAATAAAGAATATGCCGAAGTTAGTAAAGAATTTATGTCCGAAGCACTACGAATACCTAATAACTCCCATACAGATATAATAAACTATGGAGATGAACCAAAAATTATAAAATATGTAGGAGAAAAAGTAAAATTAGATTATAAACCGAAACAGTTCGATGAATTAAGTAAGAATCTTCATGTAATGAGAACTAGTCAACTAGGAAATGTTGCTGGAACAAGAAGTTATTATTTCTTCGGCGCGTTAGCGCAATTAGAACAAGCTTTAATTAAATATACAATAAAAAAATTAAAATCTTCAGGTTATCAGTTTATTTCTGTTCCTGATATTTTACCAGCAAGTATTATTGAAAGTTGTGGCATGTCTACTAAAGGTGAAAGAGCTCAGGTTTGTGATATAAATAATTATAAAAAAAAACATGAAAACAAATACACCTTGCTTGCAGGTGTATCATTTAGATAATGAACCTGATTTGTGTCTATCGGGCACAGCAGAAATGGCAATAGCAGGTTATTTTAAAAATAAACTAATTGACCAGAGTAAACTTCCTTTAAAAATTGCTGCTGTAAGTAGATGCTACCGCGCAGAAACATCCAGTGTTGCTGAAGAAAGAGGAATTTATAGGTATTAACTACTTAAAGTAAAATAAATTAACATATTCACGTATTACATTATATTTAGAGTACATCAGTTTACAAAAGTAGAAATGTTCGCGTTAACACATCCCGAAGAATCAGATAAAATGTTAGAATCATTTCGTGAATTTCAAGAAGAACATTTTAAATCGTTCGGATTACATTTACAAATATTAGATATGCCACCTCATGAGCTTGGGGCACCCGCGTTCCGAAAATATGATATTGAAGCGTGGTTAACAGGAAGAAAAATATTTGGAGAAGTATCTAGTTGCAGCAATTGTACAGATTATCAATCGCGAAGATTAAATATAAAATTTAAATCAAATAATGATACTTCACAATATGTTCATACTATTAATGGGACTGCTTGCGCAGTTCCAAGAATGTTAATAGCATTATTAGAACATTATCAAAATGAAGATGGATCTGTAACGATACCAGATGTATTAATTCCATATTTAGGATTTAATGCAATTTTAAAGGAAAAACGTGTACCCGAATTAAAACTAAAAAAAATTAAAAGATAATTTTAAGATTTTGTATTATTTGTAATAATAAAAATGAAAAACTATTGAATTAATTTTCATACTTATTGTTAAAAATTTACTAATATGCAAAAGCAATTGTTCGCCATATCAACTGTTCATTTCATGTCTCATAATAGGTATTTCTTTTTGATTTCCACACTGAAAATAATATCTCAAAAAAAGGTCCTTTTTGG
>NEEE01004795.1:10109-32807 GCA_002278615.1 Pogonus chalceus | reverse complement strand
CTACCTAATATTATAAATATCTGAATTTTCTGCTACTGAAAAAAAATATGTTAACGAAATATACATATTTCACTTTGAGCTACGAGAATTTTTCAACAAACAAACCGTCATTAAAATATTAAAATTTATTTAAATTTTAAATGTTTTATTTGAAAGAAAAACACTTAATTTTATATACCTGTTTAACCTATATGACTTTAGAACAAAAATAAACATAAAATATAAAATAAATTTACTAAAATACATATTCCAGGAAAATCATAAATTACTACAAAAACAATCAAACTCCTATGTTTATATTATACGCTACAGTAATTTAACAAACAAAATTTAATCATCATTGTTAAATTCTATAAAAATCTTATTTATACATGTCATTTTCTTCACAGTTACAAGATTAAACAATTCTCTGTCTATTCATGTTTTAATAAACATGTATTGTTAAGTTTTTGTTTAAATTTTCCCTTGTAAATTTATCTTCTAAAATAAGTTTCATGTGTATATACTTGTATATACAAGAATGTAAGTATGTATGATTATCTACGAAGCCTTTTGTGATTGCTTCTGTACCTCAAGGGATGAAACAACAGAAAATCTAATTACTACTAGTTAAGTTAGGTTCGGATAGAGAGAATAAATTCCTTAGTAAATCATTTGACATAAAAAATATAATTTGTTCGTTGTTGTTTTTCGACTACGCTATTCATTTAAATAAATTAAATTATATCGAAATTTGTTTTGAATATATTATTTATTTGTTTTATGTGAAATATATTTAAAAAATATATTTTGTAACATATATACATACATATACAATAAAATGTAATGTTTTTGTTGTGGTATAAATGTAAATAAAATAACACTTGCATTTTATATGATGCTGTTTAACTATAAAAAGAATGTATTTACATACAAATTCATGTTTAATGTTTGTTTATTTTTCTGCAAAGAATACTCGAAAGGAAAATTTTAAAATATATAATGTAATTTGTAAAAAAAAATACGATATTTTTTTAAATATTTTAAAATAACAATGTAAATAGTTTAACAACAATAATTTCTTTTGTTTTTTAATTGTTTTTAGGCTCATTAAACTATTATTAGGTATATTAAAGATTTATCCAAAAAATATGTTTATATTCCGAGCGATATTAAGATGAATCTTTGCGCTATTTACTTAGAATTCTTTAGAATATTTTATAAAATCTTTTTTTATTATTTATTTTTGAACTCAGATTTTTGAACACTTAAACCCTTTTGAATTGTTATATTAAATTCATTTAAAATACAATAAAATTTGTAACATGCGTGTTTAAACTTGATATTTCTGGAAATTAAGTAATTATAATATGATTNATATAATATTGTATTATTTGAGATCTTATACTAATTCAAACTTTGCAAGAAACTTAAATATGACAAATCATACTTGTGATCACGAAATATGATATAGTACATGCTTGTAATATTAAGAAATAAATTTTACTGATATGATAAAAGGCCTTATTGTGTGAAATGACCAACGGACATTTTTCTTTCAAAATTTCTCTAAAATATTTATATTATTTAATATTTTCTTGTCTTGTGAGTTATTTATCTATTTCATGTATAATATTTTGTATCTTATAAAACAAATTTGCTTCACCAAGTTGGTACAAGAAAATCGTTAAATATTTTTATTTATACTTATTTTTAACAACAACATTAACAAAATTAAAACATCAAAAATACATGACAAACGCATAAAGCTTAAGACTTTAATTATATTCTCCGAAGGTGTAATCTGGGAAAAGCTATTTTCGCTTACAACTTCTTTATTTACTTAGCAACTTTCCCATTTAAAAGTGAGTTACTTTAAAATAATATTATTCTTATATCTTAGAATGCATTTAAATGAAATAAAACAATTTAATTAAATAAATATTTACTATTACAATTAAATGGTTTTAAGTTAATTTATTATAAGTAACGATTGTAACATTTGCATTTGGATAAGTTATATTATGCCCCAGGTAAAAAAAAAAAAAAGTAAAAAACAAAATAAAAATGCAATCATTTTTTATTGTAGCGTAAAAAGTTTTTTCATTATATTTTATTCTGATTATATACAAAAAGAAGCAGATACATATTCAAAGAAGCAGAAATTTGTATTGCGTTTATTTCTTTTTTATAAAGCGTGATATTTTAAATCTATTTATGGGTTTCAATGAATTGAAAGAAAATGGTGCTATTTGAGGGTGTGAGTTAGTGGAGTGGGTATTTGAGACAGCCAATGCTACAATCATTGTAAAATATTGCTTTTATACCGATAAAACAGATTGCTTCTTCCTTGCTTAGGGCACGTTTTCCGGTACAAAGAATATGGGATACATAAAATGTGTGGAATATAGTTACCGCATCGCGAACGTTTGTATGTACACACGGTACATATCACTATAAAATGTATATTTATATATTGTGTATGTCATTGAGTGCTTTTATGTCTTGTATATAAGGAAAATTTAACTTTATGCACTGATGCGAATAAATATTACAAGTACATACATAATATATTCTATTAGGTACATTTCATTAGGATATTATAACACTCTGTACATTTGAATTTGAGATCGAAAAGTTAAAAAAGTTTTAAAAGCAAATATCGGTTAGTTTTTATTCCATATTTATAGGTATATTGGTAATCCTCTCAATAATACAAAGCTAATAATTTTGGAAAAACAGTCTTAAAGTTTTTTTGAAGAAATACCTCTTACAAAATTTAAAATTTCGAAAAATCGTGATAAAACACATAATTTTCGAGGTAATTTTATACAGAATGTCTCAAAAGTCTCAAGAATTAAATGTTCGAAAATCAAAAAAATTTAAGGAAGGGTTTGCATCTTAGATCTTACAAAATTCAGCTTGTGCAAGAATTAAAACTAACAGACCATCTTCAACGATTAAATTTTGCGATTTAAATGTTCGAGAGGTTTCTAAACCTCGGAACATTTGAGACATTTGTATAAATTACACAAAATATGTAAAATAACACAAATAATCGATTTGAACTATATAAATTTAAATATCTTCACTTATTTTGAAGTTATAATTTTTTTGCGATTTTTAACATGAAAAGTTAGAAAAACTTTAAACGCAAATATCTGGAGAACGGAAATATTCGTAATCCTCTCCTCAAAATGAACCAGTTTAACTTATAAATTATTGATTTTAGGAAAAAAATTTGAACATTTTTTGAAGATATATCCTTCAGAAAATTTTCTAATTTCGAAAAATCGCAATAAAACGCATAATTTTTGAAATAATTTGTTAAAAATTTTATGTAGAATGACACAAGAAATCGACTGGATATATTAAAATTAAAATATATTTACTTTTTTAATTAATTTATTTGAAAAATCTTAAATTCAGAACTATCAGTTACCATATCATATTCACATATACATACTTATAAAATTACAATTTAACTGACACTTGAAAATATTCATAATTAAACACAATTACTACAGGAAGAATCTCCACGTGTCAAAATGTTAAATGTTAAAATTAACTTTTATGANCAGTGTGAACTATATTCAATAGACAGAATTTATTTTGTTCTATTTTTACATGATTATAAATTGTGTTTCCTTATAACTTATATTTATGTGAGTCAATGGTGTATAAATATATTCATACTTGTAGTGTTGTATTATATACATGTATTAATATTTTACGTGAATTATTACGTTTATTTATTCATAAATTTCATTAATGGAGACTTTCGAAAATTGTACATGCCTTGACAAATTATCTTGTTTATCACCAATTTTTTTATTATTCTTATTGTATACGTATTTATATTTAACTTTGTGTATTTATAAACATAATTGACACTTTTTGGTAGTTGTTGGGGAAAATATTGTTAAATTGGGGATTTCATGCGCATTATAAGAAGTCCTACTTAACTTTATCAGTAATCCTTTCGACTGAAATGAAACTTCTAAGAAATAGAATCTAATTGTTCATTCATAAATTCGACTTGTTTTTTACTTACTTAAAAGTGTGAAGTTTGTAAAAACAATAAAAGCATTTATCAAAAATATATTTGAAATATCTGTACCTATTCACTAACTATAAATTTGTACAACTAAAAGCCCTGATTTACTTAAAATCAACCCTAAAAGCATATTGGTTAACGAATACTACTGCACTAATTTAAGTTTATATGAATATGCAAAGCTTTGCTAAAGCTCTAAATGTATAAATGTAGGACAATAATCACCAAATAGGGTCTTTTACAATTAATTCATTAAAGAAATTACATAAAAAAACGTTACCAATAAAATAAAACTATTTTTCATTCATAATTGCTTATTTTTAAAATATTACACATTTTACTAATTAATTGAATTATTCATTTAATTAAAATGCTCTAATTAATTTACTAATTATATGAAAATTGAAATAATTGAATATTTTAAACAAATAAATTGGCTGTACATGTTGTATTTATTTACATATTTAAAAATATTTTTTAAGATATTAAATGATAGATATTAATCTTTCATTGTTTAAACAATAATGTAAAATCAATAATTATAATTACAACTAAATTAAATATGTAAATATATAATTAATTATTATTTTACGGCGTCATTTTCAATTGTGTTTTAAAAATATTCTAAATATATGTATATTATATTACAAAATGAAATCATTATATATAATTACATTGTTTTTAAGTTTTTAAATCTCAATATTTATACAAATTTGAAGAAAATAAGTAATATGTTTATATTATCGGTATGAAATGTAAATATATCACGTCTCTACAATTCAGTGGCGACTCGTCTATAAAATTAAAAATATTATCTATTAGATTCTAGTTGAGTATTTATAAAATAAATATATTGTATTTCAGTTAAATGTAAGATAACATTTAATTGTTAAAGGTAATACATAAGGGAATAAAACAGAAATTGCTGTATATTTATAAGTATTATAAAGGTCTTCCTTCGGGATTATTATAATTTTGTATGCATCGTTTGTCCAAAGGTTCATATTAATTCCTGGACCATAACTTATTTATCCCTAAAATACGTAATGTTTTCCAACTTTACAATATCACTACATTAAAATAATACATGATGCATGAAATAAATTTATAACTTACAACCTCTTGGGAAAAAGATTAGAAATCGTGTAATTGGTCTTTTGGTAGAGATTTTAAAATTAATAAACTGTTTAAATAAAAATATACCACAACATTTATAAAGCGTATCAAAGTTAAAAATGAATTTAAAATGTAATTTAAATAGTTAGTTTCATTTAAAATATCATTATAATATTTAATCTAAGACACGCATTAAACAAAATAACAAGTTTATTATTAGATTGCTGTATAAATTGCCAATCAATTACGCAACAATAAAATAAGAGCTAGTGAAAATTTTCAGTCACCTCTAAAGAGCAATTTACATGTGAATTTTCAAATTTCATTTCGTTCAAACAAAGATAAGGGGACAATTTTCTTATGTTTACATTATGGAGAATTCAATTTTCTTTTGTTAACTATATTTTATATACAAAATAAAATTTTATTTGATATTATTCTGGGGTACATTTGAAATCAGTTTCTTTTAATTTATAAAAATTAACATAAAAATGCACTTATAAAACTTTTTCTGTTATACTTTTCCAATAGATTTGGTTTAAGAAAGTATTCCAAACAGATTATCCTTGTTATCCTGTATTTTATTCGTATATAATATTTATGTATGTATATGAATCCAATATTTTCCAAATTTTTTTACTAATTTAAACTTTGCCTTGTATGTAAAAATCATCAATATGATAAATTTTAAATTATATTTTCAGATATTGCAGTTTGAAATTTAAATATTCAAATTTTGTAAACCTAATTTAGATATTTTTGTGAAACAAAAATGTTATTACTAATTTGCAATAGCTGAAAATAAAAATAGATATCGATTTAATATGAATATGAATAAAAACTTTAAATAAAACAATTGTTGTGCAAATATATATAATTATAACAACAGCTAACGATAGATGTTTTAAAACAAACAACTATCTACAATAAAATAGTTTTAATTAATACATATTTCAAAGCAAATATCAATTTATTATTGTTAATATTATCAGAAAACTCAACAGGTATTTTCAATTTTAGAATTATTCATAGGAAAACTGTGTTAAATTTAAAAATAGCTTTTACTAAACAATTCGCTACCAATATTCTTGTAATAATAACGTTTGATTACAGAATGGTAATAATACAGTACAAGGTTAAAGTAAAATAATAATCAATGATTAAATTGAGTGTACCGGAACGGAATATTGTTAACGGGTTTGGTTCCGGTTTAAGGTCAAAGTACCGCCTTACCAAAATGAGCTTTTTGCGTATATCAATACATAAATGAACAACACTAATTTCAAATTGAATTAACTCAAAATTATCTCATTTAATGTAATATATAATATATTTATTTATACAGTAAACAATATTTTATTCAGATTAAAACGTTAAAAGCAAAATAATAAGCTTTTAGAGTGGCTAATTTGGTATTTCAAATGAAATAATTTACTCCAATATAGCGACATTTCATGATATTCAACCATTTGAAATATACTTAGAATAGAATAATATTATTTTTTAAGTTGATTAAATGCAAATAACCTTGTTTAAATAATATTTTTTTCGGGTAGTTTCTTCAACAAAGTATTGTTGAACAATTTACAAATTGAATTTAATTTTATGTTTATGTTTAACTTCCAAGGATTATAAAATAAATTTGTTATAGTTGTATTTACTCTTCAAAATACACATGTTAAATTCTAGTTCAAATATATTATCTTATAAAACTTTTATGACAATATTAATGAAATATAATATATTTTAAGATAAAACAATGAATAATTTAATACAAATTAGATTTAATTATGTAGAATCATCTTGAAATATGAATGGGACTGACCTTTAGAGGTGAAACTAAAGCTTCTCAACCGATATGAATCCTCATCTTCTTCTTCTTCATTTCTTCCACCACCATAAGCACATCTTTGGTCAGGTATCTCTAGGAACGCGGTAGATTTTCTATGATAAACAGAAGTTCCGCGTCTAGTAGAATTCCGTCTTCTACTTCCGGGGCTAATATCAGATGATTCTTCCGCTAACTTTGGCTCGCTATTATAGTGGCTTTTTACCTCGTGTGAGTGATTCGCAGCTGCTGCAACAGCAGCTCGTCGACGGATTGATCTACCGGAAGCAATTCTTGCTGACTGGGAACGCGCTGCAGGACGTCTTCTTCGTCCTGTTGGTGTTCCACCTTCTGGTGTATTGTGAGCACTTGCAGCTTGTTCTTGTGCTACAACCATTGCCTCCATGCTAGAGGAACCGGTCGCACAAATTGAGGCTGATCGGCCTTTAGCACGGGATAAGTACATTGTATCATCTGCCATAATCTTCAGAGAAATTTACACTTTTATTTAATAATTAGTTTGATTTATTTCTTCCATAAAAAAATAATATAACAAATATATGTTAACTTTTAGAATGTTAAATATCAGTTTATAATGTTTAATTCACAATTAATTCATTAATGTTTATAATTTTAATTTAAATAAAAATAGTAAATGATACAATATTTTAAAAAAATAGCAAAAATATTTAGTTTTTATGAAAAAATAAATAAAATTCTTTAAATAATTTAAAAGTATTTGTCATAATAACTTTTTTTTAAATTACTAAACTATTGTAAAATATAAATAAATTACAATTTAATATAAACTATAAGACTTTTAAAAATAAATAAAAATTATTTTAAAAGTTTGAAAATATTTACGAAAAAAAATATTAATAAACTTTCGTGTGCGTAAATCGGTAATTACACGTGATCTAACACGTAATATTCGCGACGCCGGCTTATTGCAAACTGACCGGCGTCGGTGAACGCCGCGTCGCGATGCTCGTGCAATATTCGTATATTGTCGCTCAGCTTCGGCGCTCTACTTTTTGTTGGTCCTCGTTCGCAGCTATTTTGGTCCAATGCTTACCTCCTGCTTATGTATTGTACTAAATAAAATACCTATATATTTAAAAAATTGGAAAAATACCGCGCTTTTTATAATTGTATTGAGTTGTTTACTGTTTTTAAAAATATTTCGAGTATTTATATACAATAAAAATTAAAAATTATTATCTAGTAAGCAATACTTCTTAAAATAATAATAATAATATTACAATTTATTTGTCAAATTGTCATTTCACAAATATGTCAAAACTTAAAATTAAAAGTGTAACATCTTAAAATAAAAATGGATATCATTTACATATCTAAAAAACCCACAGCATATTCATTTATTTAATTCTCATTTTCCATGAAACTTAAAAGTAAGCTTATAATAACTCTAACAATTAAATAAAGTCATGAATATCTTTAAATCATTAATCACACGGGTAATTAAATCACTTATTGGATATACAAACATAAAATCTCTAAATGGAACTTACAAAAGATATCTTTTAACTGGAGGGATAGCTGGATTATCCACTTATATTTACCTAGAAAATAAAAACAAACCAAATTTCCTCAAAATCCCACAACCAGCTAACAATAATTTCTTCGTAAACGTCACCGAAGAATGTTCAAATTCTGTAGTTGCAATCGAAGTAAAAAACTCTCAAAGAATTTATGCAGACACTGGTGAACCAATGTTAACATCCACTGGTTCTGGGTTCATTGTTATGGATAATGGCTGGGTTTTAACAAATGCTCATGTTATTATGAATAAACCGAATTCAATTATAAATATTATCACAAGAAATGGCGACTGTTTTGACGCTGAAGTCAGGGATATTGATTTGAAATTGGACTTAGCTCTTTTGAAAACAAATTGTCTAAATATTCCTGCAATGAAAATGGGTTCATCGCAAAATGTTTCTCCAGGAGAATGGGTCGTTGCTTTGGGGAATCCTTTATCTATGAAGCATACTACTACCGCAGGAGTGGTAAGCATGTTAACACTTTATATATTATATTTTTTTGGTTTCACCAATCTTCGTTTTTGAAATATTTAAGGAATATAATTTGAAATTTATTCGTGAATTTAAAATATTCAATATAAATTTAACAATATCTAGTTAGTATTTCTTATATATTGTTCATTTATTTCATACTTATAATAATTTGAAAATGTCATACAAAAATTTGCAGTAAAATTAAAAAAAAATCATTATGGAAGTCGTAAATTTAATACTTTGTGTCTTGATAAATACAATAATGTTCAGCTTCTCGAAGAGAATTATAAAATTTTTACAAAATCCATTCAGTATCAAATATTAAAAATTTATTATGAATCAAATAAAAACATTATTTTCTAAAGTAATAAGGCCAGCTCTCTCAAATCTCACATCAAAATCAATTGGTAGAACAAGTAATTATATTTTAATAAGTGGAGTTGCAAGTATTTCAACTTTATTTTTCTGGGAACATAAACATAACGGTGGTAATATTTCTGCAATTCTTCATAACGTAATAACACGTCTATTGAATGATCATCATACGGAACAATATTCAAAAAATAATTTTATGGTAGATGTCACAAAAAAATGTTCACCTTCGGTAGTTGCAATTGAATTGCTTGAATCAAATAAACAAAATCCAGATATTAGTGAACCTGTAATACTTTCAAACGGATCTGGATTCGTGATTGATTCTAATGGTTGGATTTTAGCAAACGCTCATTCCGTTTTAAAATCGCCCAATTCTTCTTTAAGGATTTTAACAACAAAGGGTGATTCTTACAGCGCGGAAATTAAAGATGTAGATTTAGAATTAGATTTAGCTCTTTTAAAAACAAACTGCAAGAATTTGCCTGTTATGAAATTAGGTAATTCGAAAGATGTTATCAAAGGTGAATGGGTTGTTGCTTTAGGAAGTCCTTTATCTATGAAACATACTATTACTGCTGGAGTGGTAGATTTTTTCTTATAATTACTAATTAATGAATTAATACGTGTTTCTAACAGGTTAGTTCGGTAGAAAGAAATGCTTCAGAGTTAGGAATGAAAAGTAATTCAATGAAATATCTCCAAACAGATGCTGCAATAACATTTGGACATTCGGGGGGACCTTTAGTTAATTTAGATGGTGAAGTAATTGGTGTTAATAATTTACGTATTACAGCTGGTATTGCTTTTGCTATTCCAATAGGTATTTATTTATCATAAATACCAAAATAAATTTCAATAATTCTTCTAAATATATCTTTAGATTATGTTAAAGGATTTATAAAAAGAAGTAATTTATATTCAAAAGAAAATGAACAAGTTCAAAATTCAATGAAATACCCGAAATTTGGTATATCTACAATACCAATTAACTCTGAAAACATTAAAAATTTGGCAGAGGATTTTGGAACATTTATACCAGAAAATACTACTGGTATTTTGGTATGGAATGTTCTTCAAAATTCACCTGCATCGAAGTAATATCTGATTATATTTTAATTTCATATTATTTTAATTTTTTATGTATTTTAAAGAGCTGGTTTAATTCCTGGTGATATTATAACACAAGTCAATAGAAAAACAATTAAAAATGTTACAGATTTCTACAAATTATTACGTTTATATGAAAATAAGACTGTTATTTTTACTATACACAGAGGTGAACTTATTACAGATACACGTTTAGAAGTTAAGGATAAGTAATTTTATTCAAATTTTATATATCTACATTCATTCGTCAAATAAGAATAACTAATAATTTTTAAATATATCACAATGTATATTGTACAAATAAATAATTTTTTAATTCATTTCTGTTTATTTTCGAAATGGTATTTTCTAATATTTCTTTATCTTTGCTTTCGTTTGGAAGAATATAGGCAAGAGGCTACATTGTTGGTTGAATTAAGATTATAAATAAAAACAATTTTTATACTTTTATAATATGTTTATTTGCATTAACTTGTTATCTTTTTCCAGATATTTACAAGAAAGTTATTTGTTTTATTAAAAAAATATTCCATTGCTTATTCTTTTAATTTAAATGTTATTGTTTCTTCAATTCCATTTCGTTTTATGAGCATTGTAACAGAATCATTTTTTTCTAAGAGTAACTTGACATAAAGATCTTTAATGTTGATTACAGTTCTATCGTTTATTTTTAATATAACGTCTCCCGACATAAGTCCAGCTCTAAATGAAAGAAATAATTAAATTGATTTAAACTTGTTTTTAAAATTACCTATCAGCGTGTGAAAATTTCTCAACACTCCATACTAAAACTCCAGTTTTATCTGAAGGCAAATGTATTGCCCTATTTTTCAACATATTTGCTAATGTTTCTGAAGAAGCTGGTAACGTTACAATTCCATAATTTGAAAAATGTAATAAAGATTGAGATTCTTTGAAAATTGTATCTGATGATTGATCTTCATTGTTTGAACAAGGAATCGTTATATTTTTTAATAAAAATTCTTTCACGTCATCTGAAGTAATAATATTTAAATAAATGTTAATGATTAAGTTAATATAAGTTAGTTTATTTACCAATGGGTATAGCAAATGAAATTCCTGCAGTTACTCCTAAATTATTTATTCCAATTACTTCACCAGATAAATTAACGAGTGGACCCCCAGAGTGGGAGAATGCAGTTGATGCATCTGTTTGTATATATTTTACCGGTGTATTTTTTATTCCTAATTCTTGCGCATTTCGTTGCACGGAACTTATCTAAAAATAATTTTTATACAAAGACAATTATTTTTATTTATATCTGATCATTTTGGCTTCAAAATAAATTCACTGCAATTGAATGTAAAGACAAAGTGATTCCTGGGAACTATTTCAATTATCTTTCGATACAGATAAATATATTATTACTGTTTAATTCTTATAAAGTATAATTAATTTCACTTTTAAGGAATATATAAATATTTGAAGCAAACATTTTGATTTAAAATATCTCATAACTTATTTTATTGTCATGACTAAGATTTTTTTAAACCAGAGGTGTCCACAAAGAGTCCGCCACGTCATATTTTTAGTCTTTATAAAAATTNTCCACAAAGAGTCCGCCACGCCATATTTTTAGTCTTTATAAAAATTGTCATTTTATTTTAATTTACATTTATAGATTTTTAATACTTTTTCTAATATTTGGGTACAAATTACAACAAAACAAGATGAATTAAATGTAATGAGTATTTTTTTGATATATTATTTGCTAATAACTTACCACTCCGGCTGTAATAATAGACTGGGGTGAAGACGGTGTCCCAAAAGAAATAATCCATTCTCCGGGAGATATCTGACTTGAGTTTCCTAAAATAATTGGTGTCATATCTTCACAGTTGATTTTTAAAAGAGCTAAATCCAATGTTTGATCCAAATCTATTATTTTAGCTTCATAAACACGATTATCATTAGTTATAATGTTAATAGCTGATTTAGATTTTGTTGTGACATTATGAACATTTGTAAGAATCCAACCATCAGATCTAATTACAAAACCTGTTCCTGTTAAAAGAGAAATTGGTTGACCAGTTTCAGCATCAATTTTATCCAAATTTTTTACATCAACTGTTACAATTGATGGTGTACATAGTTTTGTTACATTTGAAATAAAGTTTTGTTCTGATTTTTGAGATTTATAACCGAGAAATTTATCGATTTCTTTTAGTAAATGTTTTCCATAATGTTTATTGTCGTACCAAAGAAATGTGGATAAACTAGTGAAGCCGCCTAATATTAAGACATTTCCATGATTTGCTCGTAATTTAGGAAAAGTTACTCTTTTTGGAATAAATTTTAACATTCTATTTAAAATCAGTTTAATTTGGTTCATATCGGGTTTATAAATATTAAATACTCATTTTGATTGATTTAATTTTTATCTTGGGATAGTTTTCTTACAAAAAATAGTACTATCTGGAATAAAGCGCTAACAAGTATGCAAATAAAACACATTTTGTAATTTTGAAGACATTTCGAAGGTTGAAATTATGACATTTCTTTTAGAAATATATAAATGACAGTTGGAAATAAATAAATAAACAAAAAAATATAAGTATAAAATACATTTATTTAAAATACCATAAATTTATACATAATGACTATTATTATATCTTTGGATAAAAATGCTACATTGATTAAATGCGAAGATTAAAATATTGTTAAGGAATAAGACTTTTTTTTTTATTTAATAAGGAATAAATTATTATCTATATAATTTAAGTTGTCCTTCCAAATCGTCCATGGATCCGATTTGAAATTTTTCTTCTTGTTGTTTGAGAAGTTCTAAGATCGCGTTTAATTGTTGTTTTTCAGCTCTGTAAACATAAAAATAAATTATATTTTATAAAAAATGTTCGATTGGAAATAAATTTACTCTTTTTCTTCCATCAATTGTTCTTCAGTTAAACTAGCAGCCAACTGTTCCATAGTTTGTTGTTTAATTGTTTTCTTGAAAGTCGAGATTACTGTCTCTATTTCATTAGTTTCTGGTTCAATAGTGCTTACTTCTAATTTTTCTTTGGTTGGTTGTTTAGGAGCCGCCATATCATCTATCTATAATTATAAAATTACAAATCAATATTTAAAATCACTTTAAATATTGTAACAATACTTCTAAATCGTCTGGGACATTTTTAAAATGAAATATCCAACTTAAAATAATTGCTATAAATGACAGAGCCACACAAACAATATAATAAGTTGATAGATTATTGTAATAAATTAAGAAATTCTTTGTATAGTCTGAAATCATTGTAAAATTTAAATATTTTTCATAGCAATTGCTTAAAATTCTTTGTTTATATTAAGTCCACAAACGTCAATTTTAATTGTCACCACCTAGTTCATGTCAAATGTTAATTATATAAAATTTAAATTGCTATTTGTCAAGATAGTTAATTTGTCAGATTTAGTCTTAAATTGTTGTGCTTTGATTTATAAAAGTTGAAATTAATTTATGTATTGTTTGACAGCTGTCATTGTTGTTTCATATGACAAGTACTTTTATAAGTGATAATACAGCTATCTATAGAGTAAACGTTTTATGTAAATTATAATGGAATTGATTGGATATTTTGTTTAAAAATAAGTTATGGATGAGATTTAATTCATATTGTTAATATTTAAATAATTTTAAATTGTTATTAAGTATAGTACTAGTTAAGTAAGTGATCATAGGTGGCAGTATACATGCTAGATTATTCGCTGCTGTTATTTTTCTCTGACCGTTTTGGGAAGATAGCTCGCCATTTTGCTGATCGTTTCGTTGCAGTTTTCCAAGATTAGTGAGAAAAACAGGTATAATATTCTAAATGTACTCTTTTATATTATATGTGTCTTTAAAATATTAAATTTTATATACATGGATGTACATTTTGCAAATCCTATTTGTGCAATATACTCCTGCTATTGATTGATTACCTAATCTATTTCACATTGGCTTTAAAGGGGATTATAAATTACATAACTAAACTTTGTTTGAAATTGAATAAAATTGTTTACTTTATCAAGAGGTCTGTTTTGGAAGAGAATTATATTTGGTTTTTTTGATAATTCAGTTTTAAGCGTCATCAGCTAATAGTATATCATTTCTTTGTATTGTACCTGATTGTAAGTATATTTCTGGATTCCATGGGTACGTTATTGGATACTGTGAACAAATGTATGTATTTTAAAATGCAGCATATCGACGAACTCCAATTTCAAGATGCATATTTTGTATGCGAATTCAGATAACTATACCTGCAAGTTCTATTGTAGGTAAAGACATGTCCAGTGGCGTTTGGAACAATCCACCACCGCCAGGCACTTTGGACGAATCTGCATATAATCGTTCTTCTACAGACAAAGTCCAAGGAAAAACAATGAAAGAAAATTATCGACGGTATAGCCGAAGTCGCAGCCGAAGCACTGAAGAGTACAGACGTAGTCGTACACGTTCATATTCTCGATCAAGTAGCCGTTCACATTCACGAGATTACCGTACGAAACGTTCTTATGACCGACACAGGAGAACCCGGAGTCGGTCTAGAGATTATCATCGTAGATCAAGATCTAGATCATATACACCATCACATAAAAGGTACAGGAGAGGCAAAAAAAGCAGATACTCTAGATCCAGATCTAATTCCAGGTCTAGAAGTTATTCTCGACATCACCGCAGGTCTAGATCTTACAGTAGATCATGTAGCCGCAACAGATATAGTAGATCTAGATCGTCTATGAGTTCTAGCTCATATTCGGACCGTGAATCCTCATTATACCGTAAACGACGATCTAAACATATTACAGAAGTACCTAAAGATCAAAATTATATCAGGAAAGTGTATTCTAAACAAATTGAAGTTCCTGCACAAGAAAATACTTTTAAAAATGACGGAAGTTTCTTAGAAATGTTTAAAAAAATGCAAGAGCAAAAAGCTGCTGAAGAAAAGAAAAATACAGATACACAAGAACCAGGCGCAAGTTCGGCAGAAGTTAAAAAAACTATTCCAATATTTGGTAAACGACGAGGTGGAAAGGTTCTTAAAACTGGAATGGTACAAAAATTGAAGAATCCTAATGAAATTGAGGAGGAACCGAAAGATGCGTGGTCGGTTTATATGAAAGAAGTGAAAAGATATAAAGAAGCTTGTTGTGATGATGATTCTAAAACACGACCTCTTGTCAAGTAGAAATACGTTTTTATAAATCCTTAAATTTTAGAATGTAATTATATCAATATTTATCACATTTGTTTAAAAAAAAATTCGCACAAGTTACATCATTATTGATAGTTGTACCATTCAATTATTCAAAAATTTAAAGTAGTAATTTTAGTAAATAAATATAAAAAATGTATTTTTATTTCATATTTATGTGCAAAATACTTGTAAATATTATATTTTTTATTTAAAATTGTTGCACAATTGTTTATACTTTGACTCATATTTTTTTATTGTTACATATTGAATGGTGCAACGTAGAAAAATATTTAATATTTTTTAAGATGTAGGGTTTAATGTATATATTGTAAAAATCATATAAATTCATTCCTAATATTATTTAATATTTATGTGTGGTAATAGAATAAATTTATTAACTTTATATAGAACCCATTTTGCAAAATGTACACTAATCTGTAATCATTTGTTATTTGTAAAAAAAATTAACATAAATCTTACATGTATTTATAAATTTAAACAACAATCTTTGCAGACACAATGCCAGCCGCTATTAAACAGGAACTTTCTACTGCCCCTTTTGACCCTCGCTTCCCCAACACAAATCAAACTAGATATTGTTATCAAAGTTACCTGGATTTCCATCGTTGTCAAAAAATTAAAGGAAAAAATTACGAACCATGCAAGTATTTCAAAAAATGCTTTGAGGCCATGTGCCCTAATGCATGGGTTGAAAAATGGGACGGTCAAATTGAATCTGGCACATTTGCCGGAAAAATATAAATTTATTTAAATGTTGTAGCTTGAATTTAGTTTTTTATTGTCTGTTGTTCTTAATGTAAATAGTAAAATAAATTATACATGAAATTCATTAATTTATTTATTAATCTGTACATATTAGACTTCTCAAATGTTTATATAAAATAAATATTTATTTAACATTTTAAAATTGTTTTATTTCTTACATTTTTCAGAAACCAATTTTATTGTCACGTAAAATAATTATGTAGTGTAATTCAAATAAATATTTATTTTAATTGATTATGTAATTAAGTAGGTATATGTTATTTTACGAGAAAAAAAAAAAAAATGTTACAACTATACTTAAATCATTTGTTTACCATTTTTTTATTGCCTGATTGCCTGTATGTTGTATATATAAGAATATATCAGTTGTGCTAACAGAAATGACATTAGTTTTCTTATGAAAAATAAGACTAAATGGTATTATAAGTTGGCACAATTACGTTATTACAGGTGATTAAATATTTCATTTATACGTTTTTGATGAGTGCATTGCGCGAATTTCAACGAACTCAATTATTTTTAGTACAATAAGTTAAAATACAGACATAACCTCAACTTTTACAATGGCATTACGAACATCATTGCTAAAATCAACGAATTTATTAAGAAACATTGGAGTAACATCAAGATTTGTCTCAACAAAAGATGAAAAAATAGTTTTAACGGATGATTGTACAACATTTGTAGCATGGCATCCAAAGACAGATTTTCCTTATGAATTTACTAGACCTATCCCAGAAAAAATGATTGAGGAAAGTAATACTGTTTTAAAGACAGTAATGAGTCCTGAATTAAAACAAATATTCAAGGCAAAATCGCCAGAAGTAGCAAGACAGGAATTAATGGATATAACGCATACTACGAAACATAGGTGGTTTCCACGTGCAAGAGACAAGAAAGCCAAGAAAACTAAACCAGATAGAGAATATTTGTAAAATGTTTATAAATAAAATTAGTCTTTCAATTTATGTATAATGTTTAAATAATAAATAATTAAAAAGAAAATATTAAGTAATAATAACAAATGATTAATACATTTGTTATTGTTTTCATTTTTTTTATAATATGGCTAGATGATAACAAAAAAATATTTAGAATAATAATAATTATATTAACTCAATTATTGTTGAAAATAATTAATATTTTATTAAAATGACCGCCTCCTGTTACCATGACACCCCTAGTGACGGCTTCCAATAATAAAATGGAGATTTTGTAATGTCACTCATCACATAGAAGTAGTGTTAAGGAAGTTAAAAAATGTTTATAAATTTATGAAGTTTTGTGCTTAAACTCTCGTAAAAAAGGTGAGAAAAAATGTTGAGAGTTGTAGAATTTATGATATTAAAATTATACCTATAGTTTAAATGCCACACCTTTTAAATTGAAATAATAATAATTAGGAGTATTAATTTAGTTGATTATTCTTATGTTTTGTATTTACATAAATCCTCTTTTTGAGATTAGATTTGAGTATTGATTATGTAAATTACAATTATTGCATGAAGTCGTGAATGTAACTAAATTTTTGGTAATAAATGTCTAAACTAATGGAGATATTGAAGGAAAAAATATTTTCTAGGTTAGTACGAGAGACAACACATTACCAAAATGGCTCTGGAACGATGAGTAAAGTAATGAATAGTTTTTTATTTAATACTAACAGTAATTTCTGGTGATTGGTGACTTACTTTGCACACTGCACTGTGGGCTGGGTAATGCATGTATGGGATTCTAGTGCAATACTACCTACTATATTCATCTAGTCAAACTGCCACTTCTAACCCATTATTTCCATTGATTAAATTTGTCATAAATGACCAATTCTAAAGAGAAAACAACGCAATCCCGATCTGACCCGCGTAAACACCGCTGCGACGTATGCGGCAAAAAATTCCTAGGCAAAAATGATCTTCGTAAACATGTTCGCACTCATTCTGATGAGCGTCCGTTTGAGTGCGTACAGTGTAAAAAACGATTTCGTCAGGCTGGTTCCCTGAAGAATCATATTGCTTCACAACATAATTCTCATATTGATACTCCAGATTTATTTATTTGCAATTATTGCAAAAAAGCGTTTCCGATCAAAGAACGTTTACGTTTGCATATGAGGGTCCATACAGGCGATAGACCTTATGCCTGCCCTCATTGTCCTAAAACATTTGCACGGGGTGGACAGTTAGTTCAACATAGCCGCACACATACCGGTTCTCGTCCATATACTTGTAAACAATGTAACGCCTCTTTCACTTGTTCTGCTAATTTAAAACTCCACATTAAGCGTCATTTGGATGTAAGAGATTACGTTTGTGATATTTGTGGAAAAGCGTTTATTCGTCGCGATGCCTTGAAAAAACATCTTACATGTTTTCATAATAATATACGTGCGTTTCATTGTAAAATTTGTAACAAAGAATTAAAAGGACATTTACCGCAACATATGCGGACACATAATCAAGATAAACCACATGGATGCGCGAACTGCGGAGCTAGATTTGCTCAAAGATCTCAATTAACAGTTCATCAGCGTATTCATAGTGGTGAAAAACCATACCGTTGTCAAGTGTGCTGGAAAGCTTTTGCTCATTCGACCGCTTTAAAGCTCCATACTAGACGACATACTGGTGAAAAGCCATTTCGTTGCCCAATTTGTGAAAATTCAGCGTTCTCTCAACTTCCGCATTTGAAAAAGCACATGTTATGTATTCACAAAACTGATAAACCGTACTTGTGTACATTTTGTCGTACATTTCATAAAACAAAAATTAGCCTAGAGGAACATATTCAAATTTGTAAAAGTGTTATTGAGACAGTCGAAGAAAAAGTTATAAAAACGGAAGAACCAAGTATAGAGCCACCGATGGCATTAGAAAGAATGAGATTACTTCTTGCTGTTCTTTTAAAGAAAATATCTTCACAGAAAAGATTAGATGAATTAGGGTTCAATAAACGTTTAATTGATGATGTTTTATATGAATCGATTGAAAGTTCTGGACGAGAACCGTGCAATGATGACAGTCTCTCAGAAGCAGAACGATTGAAACGAAATGTACAAATACTATTAGAATGGACCGTGCCAAAACAATATATGGAAAAATTTAAAACTGAACAACGGTCTACTGAAGAGTTGTTAGAAGAATTAACATCTTGAATAATAGAATTTAATTCGCATTTTGTCGTGGTAGCTTTTAATAGATGTTTATATTTTTGTATTACCATATTTTGATTGCCATTTTTACATAGTTACCTATATAACACCAAAGATTTAGCTAAAATTTGTGTTACCAAAAATTAGCTTGCCATTTATACCGCCGACAAAAAATTGTTATATTATTATTATTTGTAGAAAATTATTAGCTTTAAATTTATTTATTTAATTATGCTAAAACGAAAAATCAAATATATTATCCAAATAATTATATAATAGTTATAATTTAATTATATTTAACAGCATCACTTTTTTTTTTCTAAATAATTTAAGAATATATAACGCAACTGTAGCTAATAATTTTCTACTAACATGAACATTTTTATTATTTAAATGACTGATTTTTTTATTTGAACAAATTTCGAGAGTAATTTTTTTATTTATTTATGTAGGTTGTTAGTAAACAACAAAGTGTAAATGATATCTGTTAAGTACAAACAATTTTTATTTTCGTTTATATTCATATATCTTCTTGGTCTTCGTATATCGGATTAGTAATAATTGAAACACGTGTTCGATTTAAGTGCTTTTTTTATGAAATAAATATATAATATAGTCTAGTCTGTATAAGAAGTGCCAGTAATTTTTATATTTTTGTTACGAATTTTGAGTCTATATTGTATAGTTTCGAATAGTACTATTAGATTTAGTTTGTTTAAATATAATGCATGTTTTAATTATATTTAAAATTAACACAATTGAGAGGAAAAGACATCATTTTGTAAATCATTTACTAGCAAACATTTCTAAAATGGTTGTTGGTTAATACTTGCCTATTTTCTTATTTAGTTTTGGTAGAAATGGAAAAAGGTACTTTTTTCTCACTTCAATTTAATTGGTAACAAGTGCAATAATTTCAAAAGTATTTATAATAATTTCAAAAAAATAATATGTTATTTATATATTTTCAGGTTAAATTTCAGCTATCAGTCTGAATAAATCAAACAACATCGTTAATTTTACATATTAATACCAAACTCCAACCAAAGTTAATATAATTTATATAGATTCTAAATGCAGTACTATTTTTATTATATAGCAATATCACATTTTTAGATTGTCTTGTATGTTATTTATTTGTTAAGTGTATAGAAAATAAACGCATTGGTGTGATAAATATAAATAAATTATAATTACTTGTAAAAAAAACCCAATATTTTTAATATAATCAATATGTACATTAAATAATTACAATATTATTTTATTATAAATATATTTAATAGCAATCTTCAGGTGTTACAGATACTTGAAACCGATGTCCAGCTCTGATGACCGTCATATCTAATTTACTATTTTTATTTTCTTCTAAAATTTTATATATTTCATTTACATGTTTTACTGGATTGCTATTTATATGTGTTACTATATCGCCCGGTTGTAAACCGCCCCTGAAAGTTAAAAATATATTTATTCATTACGTTAAATTTTAATTTAGGTTACGTATTACATATGCGCAGGCGATCCAATTATAACTTTCCACACTAAAATTCCATGCCTTAAATCTTCAGGTACCCTATGTTGCCTTTCGTGTAATTCATGAATTATTTGAGGTGTTAAGGTTAACATTGTTATACCCATATACCGCCTTCTAGCTTCCATTTTTTTAATACCTTTACTTCTTGACATAAATGCTTTTACATAATCTATTGGTATAGCGAAAGAAATACCTGCAGTTACTTTCATACTATTTACGCCGATTGCCTCGCCGTCTAAATTCATTAAAGGACCGCCGGAATTACCAAATGTTATAGCAGCATCCGTTTGAATATAAACCATTTCTCTATTTTTAAGACCTAGTTCTCCTGAACCACGATTTGGTGAACTTATCTTAAAAATAATATTCATATTAATTTATATGAATATTATTAATAAATAAATACTTACAACACCACAAGTACATGTATTGCTGAGTGATAAAGGACTTCCAATAGCAATGACAAATTCTCCAGGCCGCATATCATTTGAATTACCTAATTTCAATTCAGGTAATTTTTTTACGGGTATTCTAACAAGCGCCAAATCACTATTTAAATCTACATCCTCAACTACTCCGATATGAGTTGAACCATCATGTAATTTTACTTCTAATCTTGAATTTGGTTTATTTACAACTACATGAGCATTTGTTAGAATTAAACCATCTTCTTTAATTATAAATCCAGAACCATTGGAAGCTGTCATGGGCCGTCCAGTGAAAAAATCTAAACGACCCATATCTTTTATTTCTATATAAACCACTGAAGGTGCTGCTTGTTCAACAACATCAGAGATAAAATTGAATTGTTTTCTTCTTCCGGATAAATTTTTTATCGTAGATGCTTCTACTGATGGAAATACTGATGTATTTTTAAGTAAATTGTATCCAATCAATCCGGATGTAAATAAAAATACGTATTTTGCGATAGATTTTCGGGAACTTGTTTCATTTTGAGAAAACTTTGAATTTAGGGAAATAGGTAAAGAACTTAAATGTCTAAGTAAATAAATTGGTTGAGACTTTAATTTAAAATTTGAAATTCTAAATCGTAATAACTGTGCGAGTAAAGATTGCATGATTTAATTATTACAGGTTATGAATAAAATCAGATATAAAACAATTAGAAATCTTACAAATTAATGCAAATTATTTATTATTATCACCGAATTTCACTAGAAATTATAAGAAAAATCATAAATTTCATTTTAAAATAATTTTTCCTTATATGTCAATATTTAAATTGACACGTCTATATGAAACTAGGAATTACGGGGTACCAACATAAATAAAATAAAAAAATATAAAATTAGGAAGTTAGCGCCAAATGGAAGTTCAACAAATCGTAGGGAGATGTCTCTACGTATATTACTTTGAGAGAAATATCCTTTTCCCTATACTTACACAGCACATATAATTATTGAGCATAATTTCCTAATAACATATTTTTTGTTAATATATATCATAGCTCTGCAATTTTTCTCGTAGAAAATGAAATATTTCAATAAAAATAGGATTATTTAT
>NEEE01004782.1:24352-44023 GCA_002278615.1 Pogonus chalceus | reverse complement strand
AAAAAAAAAAAAACTTAATCTTATAAATTATTGAAACCATCGTACACAAGGATTGACTGTAAATTACACTAAAACCTAAATTTAAAAACAAAAAAAATCCAATCTGGAATAAAGAATACATTGTAATATAAAAAATCATTTGAAACTGATGTAATGTTAATCAATTTTGCAATGATTTTTATTGTTATCAGCTGCTAGTGAAGGCTGTCAGTAGCGCCCTGATCTCCCTTCGCGGCTTCTAGCCTCGCTAGCTTTGTATCCTCTAGATCGGGATCCGGATCTTCTTTCCCGTGAACGGGATCGACGCCCTCTTGGGCCCCTAGAACGTGAACGAGACCTGGAGCGACGACCACCTCTGCCACCCTTACGACGAGAGTATAAGTACCTATAACAGACCATGTACTGAAGCTGGAACCTACCCTAAAAACTACGGAGAAGCCGTCCATATCTAAATTTTTTTTTTATTCTTTTTCTCTATAATTGCTAGAAAGAAAATGTTTTCTGCTAAAATATTCAAAGATTTTTATTATCTTTTGAATATTTACCTAGAGAAAAAATCACTTAAAGAAATGTTAAAATTAATATCAAAATATATTTCTTTTAAAACTGTAAATGAAATCATTAAATACTATTGTTAGTAAACGGCAGAATCTAAAAAATATTTTTTTTTTAATATTATTTTAGTTACAAGAATTAAAACACATAACCAAAAATAATTTGTATATAGTAAGACATGTTTCAGCATGATTATACGTAAAAAAATATTTTGTATAATTTATAAACAGTTTTAAAAGATATTTGAAATTAACATTAATTTAATACATTTTTAAATATTATAGAATTGAATTTTGAATAAAAATCTAATAAAAGTTTGTACAAATATATACAAGTTCCGCGAGGTATAAATATAAAAATTTAACTCCTAAAATAAATAAATTTCTTATTTTTAATCAATTGGACCTAGAATCAAAGTGACTAGAATCGATTTAAAACCTAAAAAGTAAGAAGATTTCCGTATAAATACTCTGAATTCTTCATGCAGTGGAAGTAGGAATATTTAAGCGATGAACTCTACCTACAACCATAAAAAATTCTATAATATTAAATAATTACAACTGATTTTAAAACCGATTTTTGTTTTCAATTAAAATATGAATTATTCCCCATTTTGATAGATTTAATAACGCGCTGTAAAAAAACTGAAGCATATACCTGCGTAGCTCCCTGGAAATAGGTTTCAAGTGCATAAAATTACAGAAACCCGATCGCGTACATTCGCCCATTTCGTATTGTCTACAACAAGCTTCACGGAAATCTGTAACTGGTGATAATTCAGCGTAAACTGGTCTACCGCCGAACCAACGATTGTTTAAATCGTTTACGGCTCGCTCTGCATCTTCTTCTCGCCGAAACTGCAAATAAAACATGTATTTAATAATTATAGCAACACATATTAACGATTTAACTACCTTAATATAAACATTTCCTACTAAATGATCCCCCAAGTTGTCACAAACATTCATCTCTTCGATTTCTCCGTATTTGTCTTCACATTCAACAAATACATCTTCGAAGAAGTTGTCGTAATGTTCTTGCATTTCTTCGTCAGAAACATTAGCGACCACTGCAAAAGAAACATATTAAATAACCGTGATATTACTTTGTATTTAAAGTTTAACTTACAATGGCTCCCATCAGCACTCTTCGCAGAATTCTGCGGATTCACGTATAAATTTTGTAATAAACATGTTTGAGAAAACGTTGGTTTATTATGTATTCTCGAACATCGATCTCCATGTCGACAAGCCCCAATTTTAAAATAAAAGGAACAGTTTACCCTGAAACATAACCAACATTTAATAAACCGGTCGTAACTTGAAATTATTGTATACTTACTTATCCTTTTCAGTACCGAAAATTGAGGCAAGATATTCTGCCATATTAAACTATTTTTACTTAATAAATAAAGTTAATAGTAATCTTTTAAATCTAAATATGAAGTTTATAAACACGCTCTAGCTCACAAATTGACATCGCGTAAAATGGCGGAAAGTATAATGCTTTCAGTACCAACATTAGATTACAATATGAAATAAGGGAAAACGTTAAATAAATGAATGATTTTAATATATTAAATTACATTGATTTAATATTTAATTATATATTCAATAAAAATACTTAAAACATTAATATTTACTGATTTAATATTATATTTTTTTCTAACAAAGCAATAAACTGAATCCCTACTACTGTATACATACTACATAAAGTTATAACCGTAGAACTATGGCAGGCATTGCAATTTCAGTAATATTAGGCATTCCTACTATAGAAGAATTAAGTCTGGTTAGTTAAACATAACATTTAATAATCATAGAACGCTTATTTTTAATTCATTACAGTTTTTACATAGCTGCATCGACAAATTAGTAGGCAAAAATGGAACCTCCCCTAATAATATAAACAGCGATATTGATTGGTCAACAGAAGATTACAAAGAGGCGGCGAAATTCATCCAAAACGTATGTCGAAACATCGTTACAACACCTTCTTACAAATTCGAAGATGAACTATCCGATTTAAGTAAAGACAAGATCCAATGCATCAAAGACTGCTACCAAATGCGTAAACCAGAAATCCAACGCGCAGTTATCAACGAATGTCTAGCAAAAATGGATTGCCCCGTTGTTACAGATTTCGATTGGAAATTAAAATGGATTGTTGGAAGCTCAACTTTATCATCACTACGTGAGCCGTTAATGCAAATGGATCTTTATACCAAACAAATTGATCAAGATGATCATGAACAAAACGGGAATATTAATTTTGAAATGAATGTTACAGAATTAAGTAATTTTATTAATCAAATGGAAAATGCTTTAGCTGAATTTTAATATTTTATTGTACATTCCTTGTATATAATTAAATAAATTTAATTATTTTCATAATTTTATACATATATAACTTATTTATTTCATAATATTTTGATCATAAATATTTTGTTTTATGTGTATGAACAAGTTTGTTTATTCATTACTTCAATTGTTTTGATTGTTAAGTATGTAAGGTTACGGGAAATGATGAAAGGAGTAAAAAAAATTGAAAACAAAGTTATTTAGGAAACACCCTAAGTATATTTATAAACACATTCACACGTACATATTAATAATATAGATAATAAACTGATATTCAAACATCCACAGCCTTGTAGAATGTTGTGCAATTATTTTCAAATAAAAATTCACAACACAATAAAGGTCTGGCCACGCGTGTGTGTCTCGATTGAATAAAGTTTATATATCACTTTTAAAAACAAAAATTCTCGCACATCAAAACCAATTCATCTCCTTCGCTAAATTTATATCTTCATTTCCCTAATATCCTATCCTAGCCTAATTTTCTATTCATATCGCTATAACATTGTTTAAATTTTGATACACCGAACACATTAAAATTAATTTCGTTGTTAATGTACAATTTTAAAATGCTTACCAACTAGAAATCCATTTATACATTTCAATTAACCATTTATTTAATTTATAGGATTTTTTCAGCCTGCTGAGACACAGTAAGAAATAAGATTTATTTCTAAGATATTTTATGCTACTAGAGCAAATATATATTAATTATTTTTGCCGAATTATCAAATAAATTACTAAATTTGGGCATATAAATTAAAATAAAATAAAAATTAAAATGTTAATATTAATTTTATTTCTTAAAATTGATATATTTGTTTGTATTACACCATTTTTAATTGAAATTACAAAACATATAAAGGTATAATGCCTTTAATTAATTTAATTTATAAATAAATGATTAAAAATGATGTAATAATATGAAATAACAATTTAAATGAAATAAATATTAATTAAAAACGAATATACATATGAAAATTCGGCATATTGATACTAGGTACATATAAATATACCATTTTTAATTGTTTATAACACTTTGTTATATTTTATAATAAATGACGAACGGATAAATATTAATAATATTATAGCAATAGTAATATTACATCATTCCATAACACACTTTAAAAATTCTTGAAGTAAAAATCCTTTATAAAATGTATTGACACATAGTTATTATAATTTGAATAATATGATCCACGAATTTCTACTACAGTCGCTATCTACAAAATGGAGTTGAGTAGTTTGATGTGGATATGTAGACTAAAATCTAGGGAAGCCATCTAAATAATATGAAATGTAGTGTTATTTTAACCTTTTTCTTATCAGATTATGAAAGCAGTACAAAAACATTTTGTAAGAAAATATTTTTGGCTGAGTGAAAATTTCTGTTAAAAATTGTGATGGTAAAAGAAAAAGTCTAATTCACATTATACGAAACATTTGTCATATTTTGATAAAATTTTAATAAACCGGACAAAATTGACTTTCAATTGTTTATAAAAGTTACGTATAATGTGTATTAGCTTTTAATAAAAAATTGCTTATAAAAGCTCCCTTTACTAAAGCTACACTTACACGCTAGTCTATATTACAATTGTATACGTTTATTAAAAAAAGTCGCAATTATACGACACTTATAAAAAAATCGTCCATTTTTCTTTCTTTCACAATAAAATGACAATTTAAAACATCTTGAGTATTACTTAATATTTAATCTAAATTGTTTTATGAAATTTTGCGCAAAGGACAATTTCATTTTTTACTTTTTGATAAAATTTAAATTTAAATGGCAGTTTCAGTTTTGATTGTTGGTCAAATTTTCGCTGCCAGGAATGATCCTTCAAAATGTTTTACTTTCTCAATTAAAAACAGCGTTTATTAACGTACATTTAGTGTAGACATAAATTTATTCTTCAACGGCTTTTGGACTCGCTTCCTGTAATAAGTAAATTTCAAGAATAAATTTCATGTTTATTTATTATTTTTCACCTATCTTCTCCAGCTTCACTAAAAACTATTTCACAGAACTCTTAATAATATAAAAGAGATCTGCGTTAATAAAAATTGTTTAGTTCAGCTGTGAAGCGCAATGCATTAGTGCAGAAAAAAAATACGTACTACTTTCTTATCACCATCATCTAATCGCTCGCCATTTGCACTTTCTGTGGTGGACGTTTCATTTTCAGCAGCAGGGATCTGTAAAAGAGCAACTCATGCAAATAAAGAGGCGCAGCAAAGCGATATCGGACCGCTTGCAATATCTAAAACTAAAATTTAAGTCCGATCGATATTAGATAATATTTAAAGTCCTAGATTGAATTTGGTCAAAGTGTAATGTGATTTATTTTTATGAATCAAATCATATTACACTTCGACGTAATATGCATTCAGTATTAATATTAGACAAACACAATGTAACGTATCATGTAAAACAATAAAGCAACATAAGCCAAGGCCAAATAATGGCTATTCGCTCGAATTAAACAACAAAGTATAACGTGGTTTCTCTCGATAACAACAAATAGAAGCGTCATGTTGCACGTTGCAGCATCAGATATCAAATCTCGATATAAACTAGACTAGAAAATGCTGAAAAAGTCATATCACACGATTGAGACGCACACGGTACGGCGCTCGTTTAAGTATTCATTACATACATATGTGATATGTGGTTATTAAATTTGATACATAATATTATTAGTAACAGGCGAAGGAATAATCATTTATTAGTACAGGTAAAAACATGTTATATGTTGTATGAAAAACAATTAGTTAATCAGCATAGCAAAGAGCAAACTGCAAACAAACACGGGGCTCCTATAATTCATTACCCACAAGAGCGAGATATATTCAAAACACGGAAATATGATTAAATAACCTATAATATCAAAATTATGTTTATGAAAAATCGCTCTTATGCAGCAAAAAAACCCTGCTACAATAACAATTCAACAAAATGCCTAGTAAAGAGATGGGGAAACAATGGTTAATCATCAATCAAAAACAATGCACTGTCCACTAACTGGATTTGGAAGAATTATTCACCTGTTTGAGTGGCGCCGGAGTAGGGTCTGTAGGTTGTTCCTGCGTCGGTGATACGTCCACAGGAGACGACAAGCCGTTGCCGTTCGTCAGTGCCACATCGCTTTTTGTAGCGGGGGAAGCGGGCTCACAGGCAGGTGGTGGTGGAACGGGTGAAGCGTTTTCAGAACCATTTAAGGACGCAGGAGGTTCGGGCAAAGATTCAGTTAAACTTGGTGGCTCTGGGGGTAATGAATCTAATTGTGTCTGAGTGGAGTCCAATGAGATTGGTTCAGGTAATAATTCAGGAGGAGCAGGTAATGACTCAGAAACTGGTTCAGGTAAAGATTCCGTTGAAAGATCGGGGACTGAATCTGCGTTAGCAATTGGATCAGGCAAAACAGGTGCAGATTCTGAGACAGACGGTGGTAATGAATCGGGTGGAGTTGGAAGACCATGTTCCTCAATAGGGCTTGCACATTTTTCCTGAATAGGTTCAACAACTGGTGCAGGAAGAGATTCCGAAGCAGATTCAGTCGGAGTAGGGGGAGAGGGCTCACTTTTAACTGGACTACTAGCGACTAATTCTGGAGCAGACTCAACTACAGGAACCGGTTCCTGTACTGGTTCAGAAGCTTTTACAACTTCAGCTACGGGTTCAGGGGTTTTTGTAACCTCTGCAACTGGTTCAGGGGTTTTTGGGACTTCTGCAACTGGTTCAGGGGTTTTTGGAACCTCTGCAACTGGTTCAGAGGTTTTTGCAACCTCTGCAACTGGTTCCGGGGTTTTAGCAACTTCAGTTACAGGTTCGGGAGTTTTTGTAGCAGGTTCAGGAGCAGTTTCTACTTTTGGCGAGCTTGCTTCTGGTGCGCTAACAGGCTGTGACTCTACTGGTGATGAAGCAACAGGTTCAGGAACAGATTCAACAACAGGAGAAGATTCAGCTGGTTTTGTTTCAGCTGTGGGAGTTGAAGGAGAGGGTTGAGTTTCAGCGACAGGGGAAGGAGGGGCAGGTTGAGTTTCTGCAACAGGGCTAGGAGGAGCAGGTTGAGATTCAGCGACAGGAGAAGAAGGAGCAGGTTGAGATTCTGCTACAGGAGAAGGAGGCGCAGGTTGTGTTTCGGCGACAGGTGCTGGCGTGCTAGCAACTGGTTCCGGCGCTTTCTCTGCTACTGGTGCTGGCGCTGCTGCTTCTGCTGATGCCTGTGTATCGGATAAATTGGGAAATTGATCAGTGGGCAAAGCGTCAGCCATGGTCGACTCAGCAAAGACCATCACCGGGCTAGGAGGTAAGGAGGAGGGTAAGGGTGGAGGAATATCTTCACTACGCACCTCTTTCTTTTCGGCTGCAGGGCTCTCAACAGCTGCTGTAACTTCTTCTTTCTTTTCTGGTTCAGATTGGACTTCCTCCTTTGGCGCCTCGACTACTTTAACTTCTTCTTTAACCTCTTCTTTCACTGGTTCAGGCGCTTTTGGTTCTTCTTTTGGAGCTTCCGCTGGAGGTGCTGCCTCAACGGGAGCCTCTTTAACAGCCTCTACTGGTTTTTCTTCAACAGGCTTAGGTTCTTCGGCTTTCGGGGACTCAACAGTTGCAGCTTCCTCGACTTTAGGGGCTGCTTCTTCAGCGGGGGTTGTGTCACCATTTGTTACTGGAGCAGTATCAGGGGTTTTTGGTGTTTCACCTTCAACTGGTGAGGTTTCGCCAGCTACTGCTTTTGATTCCTCAACTGCTGGGGAAGTTGCATTTTCTTCAGCACCCTGAAATTAAAAAGAGAAACCATTTTTAAAAATAATCTAAATAAATAGAACAGAATAAAGTGTTATTAGGAAAATATAATTATATTTTTCGATGAAATCTTTTGTAAATAGATTAGTTAAGGTAACAAAAGGATGCAACTAGTAAGCTGATATAATTCAGTAAGCAAATACAAAGGCAAATGTGACTGAATTAGTCATCCGGAACTTGCATAAATTTTAAAAGAGGAGCAGATGCCCGTATATAAAACGCAAGCACGCATTTCGCAGCGGTCACCGACAACAATTTAACTATGTGGAGCATTGAACGAGACGGCACTACACTAACAAACAATCATTTAATTGGTTCAGCAGACAAACAGACAGACAGCATATTATGCGTTATTCCATTCAATATTAAACATATGTTTAGTAATTCATGTGTCTACAAAATCATACATACATAATAGCTCTTATTACACACTCCATTATAATGGAATAATTACGAAAATTATATCACAAATTTTTATTAGTGAAAACAATAAACTCAAACGACAAATATAAGATTATAACTTTCGTAGGATGTAAATATTTAAATTAATTTCGATTAATTAATTAATTCAACAATATAGAAAACTATTTTACATAACATGTATGTAGGTGTTACTTTAAATTATTGAATCAGTTTTATTCAATGAATGATTCATTGTTTGACTGTTTTTTATGAATATTCAAGTTGTAATATTAAAAATAATTAGGTTATAAGCTGAAATTTTATCCTTGTCTTTGACGTTGTATCAATATTTCATGCAAGAAAAAAATTTCAATTGCCAAAATCGTTGGCGTATAAGTGATACGTACATTAATCTTGGCATCAAAATTTGTTTATATTTTTTACATACTTAATTTTTGCACATGGTCAACCCCGCATACTTATATTTACTTGCATTTATCGTTTATACATATATAAAATTGGCAAAATACCAATTAAATAATTCATAATTATCTTTGGCATCTGCGTATATTTACAGACTATATTTTTATTTTATGAATAACAATTGAAGACATAACATTAAAACAAATGAACAATTACTGTTATTGTTTTTCAGGAAATTTATATTTAGAAATATATTATCAGGTGTTAATCATAAATATAAAACAATTGACTGTTTATAAAACATGTTTTATCATATAAAAATATAAATATTTTCGTTATAAATTAATAAAAACTACATCTTTATTAATTTGAAACAATTAAAAACATTAATTAATACTTATTGCTACCGCAATAAATGAAATAATTACATTTAAAAATGATACAACGTCCTACATATCAAGAATAGAATTGTAGATGCAGTTTTATGCAAATTTAAATTTGCAAGTAAATAGATAAATCATAAAAACTGTTTAAAATTCATTGAACTAATCGAATGCATGCAAATATTTTTTGCAGATACAAGCAAATGAATGAATAATACAATTCTATTTTTAATTGCATCATTTATTTTTATATCTGATAGGCGATTGAACTTGAAAATAAATACTTTTATTTATCGCAAAACATGTTTTTATTAAGTTGTAAAATTAAACTGTTTATTTATTTATAATTAATTTATTAGATAAATAAGCTTTGATTCAGTTATTATTTATACATATATGAAATTTGATTTAATTCGATGTTTTTATTAAATATTTGTGTGACATATTTATGTTACATAAAATTATATTTTAAGCATCATTAGTATGAAAATTACCTTGATTTATTTTTAATGTGTTACCTTGCACCTACCGCGCTGCCACCAATTTATGCATAGTTTACTTAATTTCGGATTTTAAATAAATCTAACCTTAAATTATTTTTGTTTATAGCTATTTCCACAACCATTTTCAAATCAATTCATTAATTATTTAACATGATCGAAATGGAAAAGCTGTTTTTGAGTTAAAACTAAGTGTGATTTTGTTTTAACACGTTTGGATAAATAAAAAAGGTGATTTCACTAAAGAGAAATGATTGGGCTGTACATTTAATTCAAGACAAAATAATAACAAGTACAAAAATAAATAAATTCCCAATTACTAAAACACATTTAGATGACTCAGTGAACTCAACTAAAAATTTAAAGAACGGAAACAAACAAAAAAAGGAAATGTTAAGTTTATTTCGGGCAACAGAACCGTTGAAAAATAAACTAATCGGGGTGGAAAGATTGAACTTGAATACTGCATACTTATGTATCTATATTTAAACCGGGTTTAAACATGTCTACAGAAACGCATATTTTTATAAAATACAACATACGACACGCCTTTATTAAAATATTTTTAGAAATTGTAAAAGATAACTGGTAAGTTAAACTATAAATCAAGTATTTAGCGATTAGAATTTATTCGCACACGTGGGTCATTCAACTTAACATTTTATTTCTGCAACAAAAATAAATATTTGCAGTAACATGTTTGTTGTAAATGATTAGAGCTTTTAACATATTTCTAACATATGGTTTGTGTATTATTAGTTATGTTTATCAAATAAACAGGACGTTCACAAGTAGCTGAACTATAATAAAAATAATTTATGGTAAAATATATTCTAACTAAAAATAAAGTGCAATGTTTATGCCAAATATTGTAGGTGTAATTATAGAATTAGTTAAATCAACAAATATTTTATTAGTACAATGCAAATATTAGTAGTTTTATTGACAAAACGACACCCAACCCGGTTTTAACCTGTTAACAGGCAAAGCGACTTTTCTTTTTTTAAAAAAATAAAATTTGTACATCACGACACAGTTTTAAATAAATTTTAAAATTAAAAACATTAACGAACAATTTAGTTTTTTACTGGTACCAGTCAATTAAAGCCAATTAAACACAGATATAAACCGAAAATTCGATTTAAAAAAACTGGGGATTTATTATAATTTTTTTGGAAATTAAATTGCTATTATATTTATTTTAGTAAATGGTTACTTTTTTCATTGTTTAAAATTCGTTTAATTAATTTAAAATAGTTAATACATGAAATTAAAATAAATTAATGCTTTATTTAAGCTAAAATTTAATTAGCACTCGTAGAAACATGTAAAATAATTAAATATATCATTCGATTTATTTAAAATAGAATGAAATATTTAATGGATAATTTTAGTTTGCGAAATATAAAGCAATTTAATTTTCCAAAAAAAGTAATGCAGAAAACCCAGTTTTTCAATCAAATTAATAGAAAAGAAAAAAAATCCAAACATTTCACCACCGAACCATAAAATATTAGAAAATTTGAAATAACTGATATAGAATATAGAAGTACCCTGCTCGTGCTTGTGCCGGTACCAAAGCTCGGTAAGATTTGCCCCAGGTACGTCAGGATATCAAGCAGCCAGGTCCAAAGGGCTAGCATACCGAACCACCCTTTTTGGGTGCCAGCCGTATGTGTTACCTGTTGGTCCATCGCGCTGCAAACCACCACAATATAAATCACTAAATATCGCAAATTATTTTAATTCAACACGAGTTGATTGGATTGAGTTCGAAGTCGTCGAAGTCGATTGAGTAAGTTGTTCTACGGCACTGACTTGATTTGCTTTGCTTTGCTTTAAGTTGAGTTTGAGTTGCGTCTTGCGACTGATCGCCGCGAAACTTTACGACGATATTTATATGGGAGTCAGGGTAACACCCTAGCTTGCATACCAAGGTACTGTGTATTCGTGTTCGCTATGTACTCACCGGACTTATGTACAGTGAAGTTAAAAACGTCGCCAAGCATATATGACTAACTCATAGATATCACATCCTTGCAGATGCTGCTAATTTCTTATTTTTACAATACTTTTTTACTTCATTTACTTACTTAAACATAATTTAACAGAATTTTTTACGACGGGATTTGAAATTTTTTAAAATTGTATATTTTATGTAAAAAGACAGTAAATTCATGAAATTTTAATATATTGTACAAGAAAAACCAAATTTCTTAATAGAATTATATTTTTGAAACCAAATTTGTCATTATTTCATAAATAAATATGTATAATTAAACAATTGCTAGTTTCAAAACTTTTTTTTAATAGTTACTGCTTAATAAAAACAGCAAATTTATGAAAAAATATATATTTTTTATAATTTTTTGAGGCATAGATAAGTAAAAGAAATTATATATTATTAAACAATTGCTTGTTTCGAAGCTTGTATCATAGGTAGCTTTGTCTTCAATTGTTTCTTTAATTAATATTTTGTCTAAAAAAGGCTGTAAATTTAATAGATGTTTCGACAAATATCAAATTCTTAAAGGCATTACAACAACAACAACAAAAAAATAACATTTTTATGAAATTTCGTCAGAGAATGATTTACTAATAGAATATTTTCTATTTAAATTAATCATATAAATATTTTGTAGTTATTTTAAAATATAAATAAAATGAATAATAATAAAAAATTTAATACATTTATTCTATTTAAACTTGAAAAATAAATTTGAAGAATGTATGAGTTATAAACAATGAAATGTTCTATGTATTACAACATCTATGATAAAGTAGAAGGCATCGGCCATCAGGAGTAGAAACCGTAATGAAATGATACATAAAATCTTGCAGTCTGCATTCTGAATCTGGCTGTACTTTCAATACATTACAAGCACTCTTATGCGAATTGCTAACGCCTGTGATAATCCCAACCTCCGCGAATATACATGATGTTGTGACTGTAAACCAGTACTAAGAAGCTTAGTTATGACGTTTAAATATGAAAAACATAGAAGCAAGCTATGAAAAACATTTATTGTACTTTTGTTTTATTCATTTTTTTCCATATTATATCTTTTTCATATACTTCTGTGTATGATACAATAGGTTAATGATCCCTGCTCGCTTTATATTTAAATGCAATGTTTCATATTGCATATTTTATGTTTACGAATTAAAAGTAAATGAGAAATATAAAAACGAAAAAATTCAAATTGTTTCATTTCACGTTTTTATTGCTATATTGATTGTTTAATAAAGGCAACGGAGGAATTTTTTTTTTTTTTTATGATTGAAAATGAAATGGAATGAAGAATTCAGTTGGGTTGGATTTAATTAAAATTTGTTACAACTCACAGGGTTTTTTTAATTATTTCTACATCTTCTAGAAAAAATAATTCTGTATTTATTTTTAGTTAATTATTGGGCAGGTTTAATCCTGGATATGCTTAAATTCATTTGATTTTAAGTATATTTTATTGATATAAGTGAGATTTAGAGATTTGATGGTTTTAGACAAGTTCAATCAGGAATATGATGAAAGTTAATAATTATTTCGTTATCGCGTGATTTAATCTAAATGAATTCATCGAAATTTGCGTAGAATTATCCTTGCATAGACCATATAATAAACAAACAAGGTTTAAAATAAGTTCATTTAAGTATCCCACATTCCAATGATCATAGCTGAAAGTCTTTCCGCAATTCTTGCCATTGTTGAATAAAAAATGTAACATTTTTAGAATGAAACAAGTAAATTACACAAAATGACATCGTTCAAAAATGTACAGAATGTAATGTACAAAACGAACGACACACTAACTCACATTTTTATTCGCATATGGCGCTGGGATCGTGACAACGACCTTGAACATTGAAATTCCGTGAACTACCACACAGAAAAAAAATCTGCATACACCGAGTGCAATAGCATCATGGACATGATTTGCAAGAAAGAAATAAAAGATACGCTTAAGACGCCAATGCTATAACATGTCTGACAAGAAGTTATGCATGTGTGTAGTTGAGTTGTCTACTAGTCTACGGTCTACGGGTGGGAAGGAGAACAAGAAAAAATACGATAAATAGAAAAAATATCTATTGAAATGAATGCATTTGAGGACATTCCGCTTGCCTGATCATTCCCATCGAATGCGGTTGTTATTTGATACTTAGAATGAGACAAACTTCGTAATATTTTGTTCTTATCGATCAAAAATATTGCAAATATTACATAAAAATATATATTCAGACTTATTTCAATACGAAGTATCATCGATATGCTTGGAATTTCGTAGTTACGACAAATAAACCAAAAACTTGTTTATCATTCCGAAAATATTCTATTTTTATATCTATGATCGTCTCTATATACATACAGTCATACACCAAATATTTAAAATTAGGATATTTCAATTTTTGGGACAATTTAACTTTTATTATGACTTTTTTTTTGTCCTATCTGCCGTTTCTATACTTTATTTAAACCTTTCTGAGTATGATTTTGTTTATCAATATACAAGAAGTCCCAAAAAGGTCGGGGTATTTCCGAAATTTGGAAATCTCTCGAACATTTCAATCGCAAAATTTAATTGTCGAAGATGGTCTGTTGGTTTTAATTCTTACACAAACTGAATTTTGTAAGGATTAAGATGCAAATCCTTCCTTATAATTCTTTGTAAAGACGATTTTCGAACGTTTAATTCTTGACCCTTTTGTCTTCTCCAGTAAACCATTTTTATAAAGTACACAGAAAAAAAAATTTCTCCGTGTATGCGTGTTACTCATTCTATATATGAAATATTATTATTAAAGTAATAATATTAAGAAAATTACTTAAACTAAGGGCTAATAATAAAAAGAGACTAAATAAATAAAATAAAAAGTAACTTATGTGAAATGCAAGACATGAAAAGAAATATTTACAGAAATGTAAATATATTTAAATGTAAAACAAAAACAGTTTATATTACCCATGGCACTCTATTTGAAAAGTAATGTTTAAATGAATAAATTAAACATACAATTAAATTATTTAATAAAGGTAAATATAATAAAGAAATTAGAAAGTATATATGAACATATTAAAATAATTTAGTAATATTATATTTACATATAAATAAACAAATAATATTGCAATACTGTTAACTATTAAAAGAATTTTTTATTTGCAATGACGTTATTTGAGATGTCAATAAACTAATAATAAGAATACTTAATTACTAAGAATACATTGTTTCGAAATGACAGAGTAATTAAACTCATTATTTTATAGAGCTATAAAAAGTACATAAGGAAATAATATTATACGTTATTTTGTCTAAACTGCCACCAAATTATTCATCAGTAATTTTAAATAAAAATATTATGCTTTTAAAATATATATATATCATAAATAAAAAATTTCATATATTTAGGAATTTGTATTTATTAATATATAAACAAAATATGTTTAATTTTAAAATATTAAATATTATTAACAATGTTTGAAAATATAAGATATCAGAAATATTTATAAAAATCTTTTTAGATGATTGTTAAACATATTTTATTCACTGACTAAACAAAAAATTCTTGAACTATTTAAAACATGATTTATCATTTGTTTTTCTAGATATACGTATAGACTGCTATGGATAAATTGAAACAAATGAACTTTTTAATGCTTATTTATTAATTTATTTACCAATTATGTTTGTAAAGACAGGTTACAGCCAGTAAAGTTATTGCTGTGCAATTTTCTGAAGAAATAAATTTATTTTTAATTTATGCACAAAGCGAAAACAATGCCTGACTTCTTAAGTAATTTATTTGACCTAGTACATCATACTTTGTTAAAGTTCCAATTTTATTTTTACATTTTTTTAATTANAAAATATGTTTAATTTTAAAATATTAAATATTATTAACAATGTTTGGAAAATATCAGATATCAGAAATATTTATAAAAATCTTTTTAGATGATTGTTAAACATATTTTATTCACTGACTAAACAAAAAATTCTTGAACTATTTAAAACATGATTTATCATTTGTTTTTCTAGATATACGTATAGACTGCTATGGATAAATTGAAACAAATGAACTTTTTAATGTTTATTTATTAATTTATTTACCAATTATGTTTGTAAAGACAGGTTACAGCCTGTAAAGTTATTGCTCTGCAATTTTCTGAAGAAATAAATTTATTTTTAATTTATGCACAAAGCGAAAACAATGCCTGACTTCTTAAGTAATTTATTTGACCTAGTACATCATACTTTGTTAAAGTTCCAATTTTATTTTTACATTTTTTTAATTATTTTGTTTCCTTTTACCTTGTTTTTAATTCGCCTCACGGCCCTTTAACCGTCGTGTAAACGTTGAAATTTCAAGGAATACACAAGATATTTATAAATATCAATTTATTAATTTATTTAAATCGTAAAATATATTTTAAACGTTTCTGTAATTTGTAATTTTCTTCGCGTCATAAGTAAAGCTAATTTCGATATCTGATGCAATTTTATTTTATTCAATAGCATTAAATTTATTGGTAGCTAAAATTAAATGATCTGTACGTGTTTTTCATACAAGCTTTGACTTGTTTCCAAAAACTAAAAAAATATGTTTCGTTGCGGAAATAATTCAAACAGCAAACATTTTGTTAAGTTCAAAAGAACTATTTTTCATTCCCAAAACTTAAGTTTTCAATTTAAATGGAATGTATAATATTTGTTTATTTGTCAACGAAATTGAACAAGTTGAAACATAATAAATAATCATATTTATTGAGTTACAAACTGGCATGTACCTGAAGAAACTCAATTAAACTGGATTAAAAGCAGCAGTATCAAATTTCAAATGAATCCTTGTATGAAAACAACCTTTTGTACATAATTTGACTAAAAGTATGTAATTGCGGAAGTAAACTTCCAGCACAACGTTGCAGGTTTATACACGTAGATTGCAAGTGTTACGTTGCTACTTTAATTTAGCGTAAAACTCCTGTTGTCGCAAGGATTATCTACAACATCCTTTATCCTCCCACTTCCTTTATACTTCAAGTTTACGTTTAATATTTTCTGCTTTATTTTTGCTTAGTCCATACTTCGCGCTTCCTGAATTATTAAAGAAATGTTTCGTGTTTTTTGTTAATTTTGCTTGAAGTTCTACGCGAGCTTTTTCAGCCAAGGGTTTTTTCTTACTTTATTCATTTTGGTACAACATTTATCAAGATATAAAAAAAACTCATTTTAAATTAATTTAATTCATTTATAAGAATATTTATTAATTTCAAGTATGTCTGTATGTATGAAAAACTATAATTTTAATTAGAAGATAAAAAAAATATTGTATTTTTAATTAAAAATTGTAACAACCGTGTAAGAAACTTATAACTTGTGAAAATAAAACTAATATCTATAAACTATAAAATTACATTTAAATGAAAATATTATAATAAATTAAATGGTGAAACATTTCTGAAATTATAACTCCATCCACCATGACAAAAATTAAACCGTGTGAAAATAAGAAAACACGCCAAAAACAAAATTACAACATTTACCAAAAAATAAAAAAATACGGCGACCTCGAAAGAGGTCCAAATTTTTCTAAAACCCAAAATAAACAATACAAGATGTTTTGAACAATGTTTGGCGCAAATTTACAAAAATATGAAACGTGTTCGTGATTTTTACGTCATCTAACGTGCATATACATGTTAAGACGTGTTTATGTGTAGTTTATTATATAGATATACGCGTACGTAGTTGGCAAAAATACTAAAACGCATTTTATCGTGAAACGCATTTCTGTAAACAACGGTATTTTGCGAAGAACTGTACTTTGTACATATTTATTTACATTTTATGTTTGATATTTTTGAGTTATCGATTATTTTATATACTTTTGTGGAAGACATTTGGAAAGTCATTTAACTAAATATATAAATGATCATTCTAAGAATAAATTAAGTTTATTTAAATTTACGTTGCGCGCAATTGTTTAAGTGTAAATAAATAAAATATTTTCGTTCTATTTTTATAAATAATTTCAACAAATAAATTTAGAACGCAAATCAATGTATTTGAATGTTATATATCCATTATTACCTACTTAATTTTTTTTTTTTATAAGTGAAAATAAAATATTTCTTGAGAATAGATGCGGAGATCTTAGACGTTCGCTGTTCGCGGGTGATGACTCACCAAGGTGTAGCCGCGCCGAACCCACGTCAACTTGTTTTAAACCGCGAGCAGGTTAGTTAAACCGGCGCCCACAAGACGTCGCCACATTTTGTTCAATCAACGCCTGCAAGATATGCCTGCTACGCAACAATGCAGTTGCTTTCTTCAATGACTTTCAGGCACGGCTAAATGCAATTGCAACTGCAATTGCACAAATTTTATTTAGCATTGTGAAGAAGTTTAATCCACTTTATTTAATTAATTTGATTAAATTTAATTCAGAATACAACAGACAAAATAAATTTAATATATCTAGTACATTTTATATTTCAAATAAAAAAAAAATTGTACCATTGTATTTAAATGCAAGCATAATTTGCGCAGTCATACACATACACAGACCTTTTTTTATCTTTGTAATATACTGTTGCATTAATTCATTTTATAAATTAATTTGATAATATATTATTTTTTATTATTAAAGCAAATGATTTTATATTTTTAGGTTATTGACTTTTTAATATATAAAATATAAACATGTTTTATAAGAATAAATATAACTGCATAAAACAAGTACCAGATCAGTGGCGTAACATTTTATTTTAATAATATATTCTTCTTCAAACGTTTCTTATCGAAATTTATTACTAATGAACATGGCACCCCAATCAAAAAATTCTACGTCACATTTTATATAATATAAATCGGTTGAGTAGATCTTGAAATATCTGATACACCAGTTTGAAAAAAGTAGTTTCAAGAAAAACGCAAAAGACAAAACTGTACAGCGTCAGCGTTTTAAAACCAAATATTCATTCTAATTGCTATAACTTCGGAAATATTTTAAAATTTGAAATGGTTAAATGCTTAAAATATTCTTAAAAGTATAAACAATATATCTAGCAACAAAAAAATTAATTTTTTTAAAATCTAAAGAAGGTATGACCCTTTAAGAAATCAAGTATTCTTTTTATAAGAATTTTTTTTATTTAATTTAAGTTATTTTACAATTAATTCTGAAATTTTATGATAAAAATAATTTTTCTATGTACGCTACTGAATAAAATGTAATTATTTCCGCTAAGCCCAAAATGATACGGCAAAAATAAAAATGAAACAATAACTTAACACTATATTATAAAACAATATATTTACAATTGATTAAACTATTATCATTTTACTTTGTTATTCATATAAAATATATTTTTATTATTCATTATTCTATTTATAAAATATATTTCCGAGAATAATAATTATTAAATTGATATACAATTAATTTTTTTAAACTGTTTATATTTTATATACCATATGCAGTCATGTATGGACTTATAACCAAACAGTTTGACCGTTAATATAAACATGAATGAAGTCAAATATGCGAGGAATTTCCGGTAATATGGAATATCAACCAGCAAATATATGGACACACAAAAAAAACTGGAAAAATGTATGAAAATAAATTCGATTTTATGGTTTACTGCGTTTTGTTTTAAAGCAACGCTTAAAAGCTTTAAAATTAACTTAATTCTAATATTTTTTTAAACGTATATACATTTATAATTTAATAAACATACTGGTTTGTACCAGTTTCTTTGTGAAACATTTATAATTACGTCGAAATTGAAGCGTCTGTAATAACAGACCCGCATTTTTTTAACAGAATATAAGTTAATTTTCTGTTGTCATAGTTCATTTATTGTATTTAATTGTTTGAAAAATGCTGCATTCAGCAGCCAAAAATAATAAACATAATATCACAAGTTTATTTCTCGTAACAAGGTCATAAACTACCGTAAACTTATTTATTGTGCCGTAAAATTTAGTATCCCAAAAATGTCCCAGGCACACATGTCCTGTAAATAATTCAGTGTTCTCCCGAAGGATCATCTAGATAATCCTCGGTGAAGGAACACGTCCTAGTACTTATCAAAAAGTTTTGGAGGCCTGCGGGTGGAAGTAGGATAAACATTTTAAAAATTCATGGCGGTGAACAGTTTCCTAATTGAAATAAATTTCTTTTCTTCGACCCCTGGCGGTTTACTAAAGATAATTCAATTTAAGAAATACAATCAATTTATA
>NEEE01004767.1:20054-40319 GCA_002278615.1 Pogonus chalceus | reverse complement strand
TATTTTTTATGTAATTTTTATTATAATTTCAGCTCGAAAAGCTCGAGTATTTTATCAAGCGCATACAGCGACATTATGCGATATTTGCGAAGCAGAAGATTGTGAAAATGTATGTACAACAAATCCAGAAACTCAAATCGGAGCTGATAGTGATGGAAAAGGAAAAGGTTACGTAACTAGTCCAATTAGCAGCGCCATTTACGTTATAACTTTAATGTACTTATTATTTACTAATAACTAATTATGTACTGATTTATTAAATATTAATAAGAAATCATAACTTTTAGTTTTATGTACATTAATTTATTTTTAAAAGACTTAAATCATATAACTGACTAACTGTACAAAGATTTTTATTATTTAAAATATAACTAATTGTAAGTTATGAATTTATTTTTGTAAATGGCAGTGTTACCATTTTTGTAACTGACCGGCCGTTTTCTAAGTCAATCAATGTAAGCTTTATTATATAGCCGTCGCCACGAAACAATATAATTGCATAATTATTGTACGTTAACATGGTATCGGCGAAAAGGCCGTTGTTGCTATAAATATAAAGTTACGACGTACTTCATATTAATAAGAAGTATATTAATTAAGCGTTAAGAAGATGAAAAAGATAATAACGTATGTCGAAGTAAAATATCTGCTTATTATGTAATTACGTTGTTTCGTGGCGACGACTATACTATTTAAATATGTTTCAAAGAAAACGGCTTGTCTATAAAATGTAATGTGATATTATTTTACGAAAGTTGCCTTAAATATCATATATTTAAAATCTACTCTATAAAATTGTTCATACAAAATTTGTGTTTTTACAAAATAACTTAATGACAAGATAGAAAAATTGTATTTAACTTAGAAATAATTGTATTTACAAAACAATGTTTGTACTTAAAAAAAATATACTAACAAACAGTTTTTATAACAACAGAATGATAAAAAAATTGAACAACTAAAACAATAAAATATTTTTTATTCCACTTTTTCTTTCTTTGAAATCAATTGTTTTAAAAATTTAACTAAACTGAATTTTTCTTTAGGTACTTTAAGAATTAAACGTTTTGTTGTAATATTATGCAACGGTCCGAAAGCTAATGCTACTACAGTACAAGCTAAACATATCACATTATAAGGCATGCTAAAATCTGGAGTAGGTAAAGTTATAAGCATACTTTCTGTTCGAATTTGTACTAAATAACCGCTTCGCGACGCATTAAAACTGGATGAAATTAATGTACCATCCGTTGGTAAACCAGTATAATTACGAGCTAAAGGTAAATACGAGGTAATCACCGAAGAACCTATATAAAAACCATGATTTGCATCGGGCGGGTATTCCTGCCATTTTAAAAACACATAATCAAAATCAATCGAAACAGTAGTTACCGATCGAGCTGGTAATCGTAATAACAATTCTAAATAATAAGGACGTAACCGTTGTTTACCTGGGATAAATTTTTTATGAACCGGTTTTAAAACTTCACCATTTGATTCTATTTTTAATGTATGAATATAAATAGGTACATACCACGGAAGATTTTGTAACAGTAAAATATCTAAAGTATCCCAATGGTTATTATAAATTTGAGTAACAATTTCACCATATTCTTGACCAAAACCAGCGATATATTGATTCGCATGTAGAATAGGCGGTGGATTTATATGTAATATTTTATTACTTGGATAAGTTGTAGCTATATTTAGTACGTTTACATTTAAATTATTTGTGTCATACTTTGCGTAAATTCTTTCATCGCCTCCTCTATAGGAGGTAATAAATTCAGTAGGCGTTGGTGTTATTTTGAAAGGTGTTGTTACATTATTTGTTACATCAACGTAAATAATACTGCTATCAGCTAATGGACACGACTCAATTAAACCTTGTCCGAATAATTTTCGAATGGACCAATTTTGAGTTCCCAAAATTAAATAATCATAAACTAATGAAACAGTTTGAGTTAATTCTAATTGAGTTGATACACAATTATTATTATCTTTACAAACCGATCTTAAATTTAAACTTAACGAATGATAACGCGTGTTATGTATGTTTCCTGAGTTTAATAATGAAGCTAAGCCTTTTTTTGAATCACACGGTAGTAATTTTTTCCAAGGAGTTAAGTTTTCCGTACAAACTATCTCTCGAGGTAATGATGAATAACGTAGATTTGAGGAATTTAAAGGTAAATTACCGACAATACCTTTTGGTCTAAAGCTAAATTCTGGACTTAAGCTATTTGATGGGTCGATAAAGTTTAATGAAGCACATAAGAGACCTGATAATGAGTTGGATAATTCCTTCCATTGTTTGTCAATATTTATGGCGTCGGGTTTAAACCACGTCCATAGTTCTACACCTGGTGCAGCGTCTAATATTGGATATCCCCAGGATTCGTAACGCCATAAACCGCCGGTTAAACTTATATGCAGCTCTTGAATATCGTAGCGGCCGATTATTTCACCAAGTGCCCGTGGAAATAAATGACAATTATGAACTGAAAATTATAAATTCATTAAATTTATAAAATCATTATAAGTTTTATTTATATTTACATGATTCTGTTGTTGGTTGAGTATCCCAAATTGTACTAAATTGAAAATATGCATAAATCTGCTCTCCTTGAAGTGGTTTTAATAATAATTCTTCATAAAACTTATCTTTATAACCTGAACAATTACATATTTGAACTACAATAACTAATAACCAATAAAAATAATTGTTAATATTCATTTTTGACGTATTTTTGAATAAATTAGCGTTTAATTAATTTTATTATCATATTTACTACAGCCGGTGATATTATTGAAAATTTGTAAGGTTACAAATTACTTGACACTCCTAAATGTGGGTTGTATTCAGATAGTAAATATATATAACGTTATTTTATTTAACAAAATTAAAAAGAGAAAATAAAAAATATATTTATTGATTTATTGTTAATATAAATAATTGTGCCATTCTTTACTTTATAATAAATTGTAAAATGATTTAACTATATATTAAAAAAGTGTAATTAAACTATTATTTGAAGATATTTAATGATTGATTAAATTATTTTAATATAAGAAGTATTTATATGTACAATAAATAATTTATACCTAGATAGTATGTTAATTTAAATAATTATTAAGTGATAAATAAGGTATTAAGTATTTCTAATAAAATAAATTTGATTTAAAGCAGTTATGAATGAATTTATTAAATATTTTTTTGGAAAATAGATCTTAAAATAAAATCATAAGCACATAAATCACAAGCGTATAATTTTTTATTTTGTTTTAACAATGGCGATCTTGATTTACAGTTATGCGTTAATGAACGCACACTGCAGTTTTATTGCACGTTCTTTCCAGTTCTTTCTAAACGACAAAACGTTCGCAAAAGACACATTTTATAACATGGCTTCGCATAATGTTGCTGTTTAAAGTGCTTAAATTTTTATACTGTAGTCAATTAATGTTTTACGAAAACGGAATAAATAAACTTTAAAATATGTAAGTTCATTTTATATAAAATAAAGTTTAGTATTTAAATGCATCCTGTGTTAAATGACTACTTCCTTAGTTTACTCATATAGTGAATGGGGGTGGTCTGTTATTTCAGTTTTCCTCTTATGGTAAATTCATTTGCAAAAAAGTAATAAGATAATTTTTACATTTCTTTGCAACAGATTACAATGTACTGGTGATAGTCGTTTGAAATGTGCAACAATGATCGTATCTTTGGTGATTAAAACAAAGCCATAGGTGTGAGGGTGTGAATTTGATCATCAAAATTAGATTACATCATTTTTATTACTCATGGGTATGATTTGTTATATTTTGAAGTCGATTAATATTTCGATCATGCATGCATAAGTATAATATATACATACATCCTCAAGACCTATGGATTCATAAGCCGCAGTAAGTTTCTTTAAAATTTTCACACGACACAAATACTTAAATGTTCATTTTTATCAAGAGTGCTTATACAAATTCTTTGAATTTTCTTTTCATGATATTTATTTCGAAAAATTCTAACATTGTGTAATATTTTTAATATTTTTTTAGTTGCATGAAAATGTATTTGTTATGTTGTAAGATGCTTTGTAAAGAAAATTATTATTTACGCTTATATTTTTATTTTTTATTTCTCAAGTATATGCATTTCATAATATAGGGATTCATTTTATATATTTACAAATATTTTTTTAACCATTTTACATAAAAGAAACGTTATAAATAAAATGAAATCACTGAAGCATTTTTTTGGATTGAAATTAATAAACATTTTAACAATATAACGGAATTATAATTTAATATTCATATTTCATTGTTTATTTACCCTGTAGATTATATATTTCTGTCCATTTAAATTAATAATATATTTTTAGAATGTTACATGAAGTATGATAATCGATCTACTTAAATATTTGTTATAATTTCTTAATTTTAACGTAACTTTTAGCTACAACAAAATAATTAACTATGTAAACAAGAAAATATTGTGCAATTTTTTTTGCTAAAAAGATATTAACAGATTTTAGCATGATTGTTAAATATTTAAAATTATTTGATCATATGTACTTTAATGAGATAAGGTTCTATAGAATTTAATTAATCATTTTTATCGGTAATCATTATGTTTATTTATTTATTTTTTTGTGAGCTGTGATTGTTATTATGGTATAAGTTTCTGTAATTTTAATAAAATATATTTTAAATAAATAAAAAAGAATAAATTATTTTTTATTTATAATTCCTTTATTTAGTTACTGAATATGAAGTATATTTTTCAAATAATACTAATTATTAAAAAGGCTAAGTTTAGTTTACTTTAACAATTAAAATATCTGCAAAAACATTGCCTAATTCACACTTATAAAAATACAAATAATATCAAAGTATGTAAATAAAATTTAAACAATTAAAACAATCTAGAAAGCTAATATAAAATTTGATATTTGAGTAGTTTACAAGTGAATAGGTTAAATTAATATATTTGTTATTAAAAATATTTATTTATTTACAGATTTGTAAAGAAGTAGTTTCATATTATGGCTACTATTTTACAAAAGAATGGTATGAAACCTTTAACGAACGGAACGAGCCTAGTACATGAAATTCAAACATTGACAAACGAGCTGACAAACCCCTTGGCACAATCAGCAGAATGTGTAGAAATAAATCAAATTGAAAATCCAACGCAACAATGTATCGAAAATGTAGAAACAGAAGAACCCGAAATAGATATCGTTATAAACAATGTAGTGTGCAATTTTAGTGTTCGATGTCATTTAAATCTTAGACAAATAGCTTTAAACGGTGTTAACGTAGAGTATCGACGTGAAAATGGTATGATTACAATGAAATTACGGAGGCCTTATACAACAGCAAGTATTTGGTCGTCGGGGAAGATCACATGTACAGGAGCAACCAGTGAGGATCAGGCGAAAATAGCGGCGCGTAGATTTGCACGTAGTTTACAAAAATTGGGCTTTAAAGTTCGATTTAATAACTTTAGAGTTGTGAATGTGTTGGGAACATGTTCTATGCCTTTCGCTATTAAGATCAATGCTTTTTCAGCCAAACATAAAGAACATGCCGAGTAAGTATATTACCTTTTTTTATTATACTATTAAAATAAAAAATTAGAATAAACAACCCGCCATTTTTACATCGCGGATTTATTATGCAACTAATTTACAATACTACAATATTTATATTTATTTAAATAAATATTGATAACAATAAAATTACTGCACGTAAATTCTTGTTTAAATTTTATTTTTTGAATGATAAATACCTATAAAATTAAAGTTGAATACATGAGAAAACGTTTTTCAAATGTAATACAGTGAACGCTCTATATAAGAATCCTCTCTATAAGCAACTTTTTTAAGTTCGCAACTTATTTTTTTAAAGCTAAATTATTGAGTCAAGTTTAGGCCTATTCGGAAGTAAAATCAGCTGCCCACGACAAATTAATTTTAAAATGTAAAAAAATCTGTTATTTTTATATGTTTGTGTTTTGTGCTGCTAGTATTGAAGAATAGTTAGCTGAATTCTGTTATTTCTGTTAATTAATAAATTATTAAATTAATATTTTTGTGTTTTCAATTCAGTTGAGGTAGTAAAAGAAATAAGTAAAAATATTTTCTAGGTATTATGTATTTTTATACTCCTTTTTTCCTTATAAGCAACTTTTCCCAATAAGAAACTTTTTTATTGAATTTGGTTGAAATGAGTTACTTATATAGAGCGTTCACTGTATAATAAAGCCCTACATATCGAACTGTTAGAAAGAGTATATTTTGAAATATAAAATTCATCTAAATATGACTATCTAAGTTGATCCAATCTTATTAAATGTCTAAAAAACATTTAAATTATTAAAATATTTAGTAGTGAAGCATATTTTGTTTCATAATTAATTATTATAAGTTTTTACTTACAAGGAGGTTGTAAGAGGTGGCCCTCGCCAATTTAAATGATATTCTGCATTCAAATCTAAGAGGGTGAAATCGTCTCTCAAAGTTGATGGTAAAGAGGGGCAGTTCTTAGGTTCCTTATATTTGCAGTTGTTATAATCAAATGGGACTAACTGCATAAAAACTGCAAAATAATGAAAAATGCATTTGATGGCATATCCGAGGGGTCATTCAAACAAAAGTTATACGGGTTGAAAAATTGACTATCACTCGCATTTAATTGGTTTCAACGGTTCTTTTAAACTAGAAAAACAATAGGGGTAACGTCTTTTGACTTTAAAAAAGATAATAAACCATAAGGTGTAAATTACTCCTTTAAATCAACTTTTTCAACTTTACCACCAACTTTGAGGGATGATTTCTCCCTTTAAATATGTTTTTTCGCTGATAAAAAAATACATGTTTCTTAGATTTGAGTCTAGAACATCATATTTAAAGTACAATGAAATTGGTGAGGGACTCCTCTTGCATCTTCCTTTTAAGTAATTCCTAATTGAGAGATGATTATGTTTAAAAATTATTATTTCATATTTTTCTGGTATTTATTATGGTTTTACATATATACTACAAATTCTCTGACCTGGTAGCTTATCAAATATATAAATCAGTTTTATACGTAAAAATATTTTAGGTAATAAAATTGCAATAATTTAAATTCTTAAATCGAAAATAAATTATCTAATTTTCAAGGTTTGTAAGTGTTTGATAAAAAGTAAAAAATAGAGATATAATAATAGGTTACTTATTTTAAGTGCTGTTTGTTAATGGATGTTCATAATAGTTATATATTTATGTTTGTACGATTGTTAGTAATTAAAAATATTTATTTTATTGAGAAATATCAATTAAAAATAAAATTGTTTTACGGTAAAGAGGTCAATAAACATTTAAATATATTGCTAATACTTATTAAATTTAATTATTACATCGAAACTTTAAAACTATTTTGCTTCAATATTTAAGTTTTATTAATTATATCTCCTAAAATCTTATAAATTCAAAGAAGTTAATTAACTATTAATTTCTTAAAAACGTTTCTTAATTCTATTCGCATTATTTTACATTTATATAATTATATTCATTTCTGAGTACTTCTGTTATTTTATTTATTTGTTGTTTATAATTATGATTAAAATAATTATTATTGTGTTTTATCATTCTACAATTATTTTAAAAATAACTTTAATATTATAAAAAAGGTATTTAGGTAAAAACTGTAAACTTTTGCAATTATTTCAAATATATTCATAAGTGACAGAAAAAGAAATTTAAATAATTAATTGTGTTTATTTATAGAATAGTTTATAAATTTTATTTTACCTAATACATGTTTTATATAAAATATGTTATAGGAATAATTATTTTTCATTATTATAACAAAGAAATTTAATTATAATATGATATTTAATTGAAAAATTCTTTATTATTTAATGAGGTGTTTAAGAATGTTAATTTAAATTGAATATTTTAGTTTCTAGAATTCAGTTTATATTATGTCCTATTTTTTGTAAATTTTTCTGGNATTATAGTTACCTTTTGATTATTTTTGTAAAATATACGTTTCTATTTTACGAAAGTACATAATTTTGTTGGTTTTTATATATTTTTACAATTATTAAAACTTTTTATTTATAGTTCAGTCAATTTAGATGTTTATTAAAATTTTATCTGATCTATTAGATTAATTAATTTGATATATAAATATTTGGATCTAGCAAAATATTAATTTAATGATGAAACAAATAAATAGGAAAAGTAATACGTGTAAATGAATCAGTTTAAATTATTACAACTAATATTTTAATCTTACCAAAACATTATTAAATGATAATATGATAAAAATGTGTACATGAATCTGAAAAAAATCACTTACCAATAAAATATTTTCAAGATAAACAAAGTTTTATACGATAACAGATTTTTAAATTTTATAAATAATAATAATGAAATGTTATGTTTAAATTAATTTATCTTTTTGGTTCTGTTTTATATTACATATTTTGAAATTGTCTTTAAATTAAAATTAAAGTTTTAATTAACGGTTATATTATTATGTGTGATCTGCGCAATTATTTGCATAAATAATTGAAATGTTTTGTTAAATTTCCTTAGATTTAATCATAAAATGTATTTATTATTAATTATATCTAATATAATTATCTTGTATAGGTTTATCTGAAGTGAATTTAATTATTTTTAAATATGATTTATATAAAATTTTCCTTAATATTTCTATACACAAATACCTGATAAAAACTATTTGAAATAAAACGCAAATTGATACCTGGTTATATCATGGTCAGATTATTGGTGAATTTAATTTTCGAATTTTCAACTAATGAAGCAGAAGATCTTGTATCTTATTTATGCTTACCTGCACAATTTATTTGTTATAAGATGCTATAAATATACTTATTAAGATGCTTACTAAAATATATTAAGTTACATTAGTAAGCTTATAATTTAATTAACAGATTTCATGTGAAATTATGAACTACAATATTTTTCTAGTAATCTTATTATTACTTTTTTAAAATACATATATTTTATTTGTCTGTTAGATATATTTCTTGTAAATTTCAATTTTTAACATAATTTTTTTTTCTGATTTAGTTATGAACCTGAACTGCACCCTGGTGTAACGTACAAATTAAAAACTCCCAAAGCTACACTTAAGATATTCTCCACTGGAAGTATTACAGTAACAGGTATGTACAAGTTTTTATTTATTTATATATTTTAAGATTTTCATTACATGCAATTAAAATTATTTGTAATCATGGAAAATTTTAAAAATACAAGATGCAATTACAATAATTGTTTATATCTAATGACTTAAAAATGAAATTATTAATTATAAAACAATACATATTTGACTTTTTTTCTAAGTCTACTTTTTTACACGTAAGTTATTAATAAATTGTAAGTACACGTCATTAAAAAGCGTCGAATTCAAGGATAAATCTATATTTAATTACTATGTCAATATTGATATTATTTATTACATTTATTTTGGATACAACAATCATATTATAATAGTTTATAACTAGACGACCATGAATAAACTATATTTTTAATAAAAAAAATCGATCAATGTATAAACGCATAAAATTTTAATATTAATTACTAATTTGTTTTTATTAATCAATATTTCGTTATATTTTTCGATGTTTACTCAAATTTTACCTGAAATATCACAAAAAATAAAAAAAACTGCATTGTTTTTCTTCTGGGTTCAAAAATTAATACAGTTGGGCGCATAAACAATATTTATTTTTTAAAAAATATGCATAAAAACAATAATAAAACATAGTTTTGAACAAAAAAACTGAACTGTACACAAATATTTCATTTCAAACAAAAAAGCAGCTACGCTGAAGTTAAAAATCACTTATTTTAGCTGAAAAATATTAGGAAGTCAAAATTGAGACGTTCAATTTAGACATATTTTTTCAGTGATTTTGCTTAAAATTTATATATATTTTTTTATTAAAGGACAAATTTGTCTACTACAATTGTAGTAGTTTTCTATATGTGTAAATTTTTTTGGCTGGATTGGTCCTAAAGTTTTTGAGTTATCGCTCACACTTATTTGAAAAACATAATTTTGAGAAAAACGCTTTACGCCAAGCATAAGGGTCTCAGGTTAATAAGCTATAACACCAGAAGTACTTTGAATTTTCTTTTAAAATTCTAGTAATATATTCTTAACATGATAAATAAACATTTTTGATTGAAAAAATATTATTTTTTGATGTGTTATAGGTATTTGTCTCTTTTAAGTTGTTTCTTTAAAATAATACTAATTACAGTTCTGCGCTCATTAAACTAAATAATTAATTATAAACTATTAATTTTTGCCGAATATTTATTTCTGATAATTAAAATTATAGCTACCAGTGTAGCGGACGTTCAAACCGCAATCGAACACATTTACCCTTTGGTGCATGAATTTCGTAAAGAAAGAACACCAGAAGACGAAGAATTATATAGAAATGCCAAACGAAGAAGAGTAGATCCAAAAATAATAGTTGAAAATTGTGAACAAGACTCAACTGGCGAAGATTCTGAAAGCGATAACCACTCGTGGAACTAAAAAATAATTAAAAAAACTAAATCCAAGTGTACACTGCCCCCGCCATTTAAAACAATCATGTGAATTAACAGTGAATTTTTTAAACTCCGATAAACGATAAGTGATTTCGAAAGCAATGATGAACTTTTAAGTGTTTATTTTTTAATAATATGTAATCATGTTTATATATTGTTTTCCACCGAATAATATTATAGTTATTTTTTTTTTTTTTTCAATCATGAATTTCATTATTTATTCTAATTGTATCCGTATGTTACTGAGACGAGCTGTGTCATGTTATTTTTGTTTCTTCTTACCATGTTGGATCAATTTTTTTGTTAATGATTATTAAGTATTTCTTTTTGAATGCACAGCAACTTTGAGCGATACTATTGTTATTTACAGCCGGATTATCAAATTAAAATATAGTTAATTATTTGTTTAGAAATCTCTCTTGTGTTTATAATATATATTAGGGGTATTCTAACTCAAATAATTCTTAGAAAATAATTTTAAGTAGTTATAGATTTAGTTTCATAGAAAGATATCTATGTGTACGCAATGCATCTCGAGCAATTTTGGAAGTCATTTTCTTAAAATGTATACGAACAGATTTATCAGGAATGACTTACGTTTATTTTTAAATAATTAATTCAAAAAAATCATTTTTAGTGTTAGTGTTCGAGATTTATAATAAAACATAAATATACTTTCTACAAAATAAAACCAAAGTTAAATTAACTATTAAAAAGATAAAAAAAATAGTTAGTTAAATCGATTATGCTATAAATTTTGATTAATTGTAATCTTATAAATAGTAAAATGCGTATTTTATATTTGAAAATCTGGCTGTTTTTGTATTACATTTAATTTTGTAACGTAACTCATTGTGTGATAGATAGTTATGTATAAACTTGCATGTGACAGTAAAAAATGCAAATTGAAATGGGCTTTAGAAGAATTGAACTATATATAAAAATAATTAAAAAAATACTTGTTAATATAAAAAAAAAAAACAAATACCAAGTTTTATAAAAATGTAGTATGATGTAAAGCGATTTAAATAGAATGAATAACAAATAACAGACTGTAAAATTCCAAAATACACTGCTATGTACTTTTCGTAACCGACACTCGTTGTTTAATGTTCATTGTTGTTGGATATTATTTGCAGTTTGGAATTTTAATCGTGTCAAATAGAACGTTTTCGTCGTACAGAAGTCTGATTACTACTATTCGTGCTGTCTTTAATCGTTTCTAGTGAAATATGCTCAATCTGTTATCGAATAGACCTTTAAAAATATCTTTTATAAATAATATTAATTATATCTTATTAAGTTTTATATTTTCGCACAAAACTAAAGTATATTTTTTATTCAAACTAATACTTCAAATCATAATAGCTTAATTTTAATAATTAAAACGCAAAATAATTAATTTTAATAATAAACAAAGCAATGCTATTTATTTTTAAGTTTTTAATTGATTATATAAATGGATAAAATGCCACAAATAAATTTTAATATTTCTATTTTGTTTATAAGTGAGAATTTGGGAAAAATTGATTCTAAATTAATGAAAACTACTTTGTTGATTGGTTACGTGCTGGTATCTTAAATTAAATATAAGTTATAATCTCAGTGAATTGTAAATATAACATAAAAACATGACATCGTAGCATTTTTTTATAATTTTATAACATCTTTCGAATTTTTCATGGGTTTTAAGAGAAAATAATTTTGTAATATAGTTTATTGAAGGTCTATTTATGTAACGGATTACGTAGTATTAGTTAATTTCGTATTAAGACTCTGCAGCACATTTCTATGTAGAAGCTACATACTTCCTATTTGAATGATATTGTTATTTTTTGCAACATTTTTATTACTTTGTGTAGTGCTAGTGCGGTATTATAATTTATATTCGAAACAAAATAATTTTTAGTACCTATTATCATTTCATTTGCATTGTAAAATAACAATAATTACTTTTATAGTGATTTTATCTTATGTGATTTGTTAAAAAAATCGATTTGTCATATATAAGTCATCTGATCTGAAAAAGGTCTTACTATTATTAATTAGATAACTGATGTGTTCTAATTATATAAAAATTGTAAACTGATTTGCAATAGACTGTAATAGTTTGTATATTTTTCGCAGTTGTAAATTTATTTATAAAAACCCCTTTTTACAATAGAAAATAATTGTGTAACATGTTATTGTATTGCTGGTAGAGAGTTCCTTTATTTTAAAAAAACAATATGTATTGTAATTCGTATTTAACTAAATATTAGAACAAGATAATAAATTTCTTTTAACATTTGTGCAAGTTTAACTATTCTAATAACCTATTATAACAACTGAAATGTATATATTTTTATTTTAATTTTAACATTATCTCTTGCACATTTGTTTGATTAATTTATAATATTTTTTTCTAGTTTTTTGTTAGATACGCGGATTGGTATTAATTTTAAACAAAGTTGCATTAAATGTTTATTGTTTAAATTTGATATTTCATTGTAATTCGCTGTTACACAATAATACTACATGTGTAAATGTATAATAAAATACCAAAAGCAATTTCAATATCCTGTGAGCCTTATAATGAAACTGTAGTAATAATTGTAAAATTTATATACCTTACCTATTAAGGAAAAAGTAATGATTTTTTTATGAATTCGCCAAAACAATTCGTATTTAGAATTTTATATTTTGGTCACTAAAATTCACCTTTTCAACTCTACCATCTCCTCATTATATAACAAAATGTATTACCTTTGTGTAAAAACTGTGTAAAATAAATTGTCATCTTCAATAATAATTCTCTTTTTTATTAACTTAATAGTAGTTTATCAAAATTCATTTATAATTAACATCGAATTATAGCGTAACGAAAAACCGTCACGAAATATTGTAAAATTTATAAAATGAAAAGATATCATACCTTGTGTTGAATACAAAACCATCACTGCCCCACTAAAAATTTAGTTGCGAATTTAAAAGATTATAATAAAAATTATTAATTAAAATCACTTTTAGATTATTTAATATTACACGACGTAGACAAATAAATATAAAATATGTTTTGTTTATTTATTTTAATTACAAATTTATAAAAGCAAATACATTTCGACTTACAATGTACTAAAATCTATTTTTTTTTAAATTGAATACTCATCAAACTCAAAATATTAGCCAACTTAAGTATACTTTGATGATAAAGCTACTTAAATTGTTATAAAAGAAAATNAATTAAAGCCATTAAGCTAATTATAAATCAAAAATTATAATATTGCATTAGATTTACAACAAAATTAATTTGTTAGAACAAAACGAAAAAAAATGTAAAAAAAATCAAATTATCTGTGATAAAATAAAAATAATTTAACTCAAATCAATATTATGCTTTTTGCGCATATGAGCTTTTAATTCATATTTTCGGCTGAGAACTGTATGGCATAATATACAACAAGTCTTTCCTGAATGCGTTGGTATATGTTGTTTTAAATTATTCGGATGAGAAAACACTTTATCACAAAAACGACACGGATAACTATCTTTACTATTAGTAGGACTGTTCACTGGCGTTATATCGCTATCTGTAAATTCATGAAATAATAAATAATATAAATATATGTAGTTATATATTGTATTACCGGTTCTAACTTCTCCCGGAAACGTTTCATGTAACTCATCGCAATAGTCTGGGGCATTAGAAACTAAAATAAAATTAATTTAAATAAATTAATCATTAATTTACTATATAATAATATAATAATACTCGTATTTAATTCATCATCGCTATAATTGTCTAAGTCATCGTCAGTTTCAGTATCAGTTTTAGCAATTTCCATTGTTTCATGCATAGATTCGTTAGTTTCTTCTTCAATTGGTTCAATAACAGTTGTTTCATTTTTATATTTTTTTAACGGCGAATGATATTCCTCTGAAATAGATTCCGTTTCCATTTTATTAATATACTTTTCTTTTCTGCTTTGAAGTTCATCTTTAGTTATATATGAATGACTAGGAGAATCATCTATTAATCCTTTTACATTCAACACTTCAGCAGTTTTTAGAAAAATCTCTAAATTATCTATATCAATATTAACTTCTCCTAGATACATGAAATTCAAAATATCGACCAAAATATTATATTTAATGTCCCGTAATATAATTATCGGATGTTGACATGGATTGTCTCGAAATAAATCAAGAAAATATTGACTGCATGCAGATAAAACAATTTTATGAGCTTTTAATTTTCTTCCTTCACAACTTAATGTTACATCAACTAATTCATTATCGCAACGGAATATATCAAATGCGCTTTTTAAGCTATTGTTATGATTATTCCAGAATAATGAATAAAAATGCTTCGAATTCATGATTTTATTAAAATTATATTCACTTTATGAAAAGGTTATATTTACAAACATATGTGACAAGCAAAGAAAATGGAAATAGGTCAACCTTGGGTCAAATTAGTAATTGTTTATGTATATATGTTAAAATAAAATATTTTCGATAAGTTTACATAATTATAAATATGATTTAATTAAATTAAAATTATTAGTTATTTCATTAATTTTATAATAAATAATAAAAGTAATTTGATCTTGGTCTAAAATATTAATTTAAATTGAATTGGAAGGGAACTAAATATGAAAATACTATTTTAAATTTTATATATTAAAATATATTTCATTTTGATTAAAGTTTGATGATAAATTTTTATGATTTGTAAGTGACCATGGTCTTAATCAGAAATGTCACTTTGACATTACAATGAAAGTAATTTTTAAATATAAACTAATAAATAAAAATATATGGAACAAACAGTTGAAGATCAATTATATGATGCAGTTTCCCGTAATGATATAAATAATGTAAAGAAAAATTTACGAAAAGGTAATACTTTTCATAAGTTTACAATAGAATTTTTTAAAAAGTTAGTTTTTTAGATGTAAACATAAATACAATATGTTCGAGTGGTTTAACTCCGTTAGGAGCTGCAGCTCATTTAGGAAATATAACAATTTGCGAAACACTTATAGAAAATTACAAGCGTTCATTAAAAGATGATGAATTCTCGAATCACAAGAATAAAAAACTATGCATTGATTTTAGTAACGATAATACAAACGATCATAAAAATGTAGGTTATTTTGTAGTAAAAAAAGATTTAGATGATGAAATCGGAGATGGACCAACACCGGAAGGAATGGACGCCTTAGAATGGGACACTGAAATCAAAGAAACTGACGAATGCCCAAATGATTCTTATTCTTGTTTGTATAAATGGTACGCAGATATATTAAATCGAACGTCAGATCTACTTAAGACTCCTTTACACTGTGATATTAATCAAATAGATCGCTATGGCCGAACTGCTTTACATTATGCTTCCGATAGGGGTCATACATCTATTGTACAATTACTTTTAACAGCCGGTTGTAATGTTAATCATACATCTTCTGATGATGTTAGCGCGTTGCATTTAGCAAGTAGTCAAGGGCATTACGATATTGTTAAACTTCTGGTACAAGCCGGAGCTCGAGTGAATCATATAACAAATACAAAAACTACAGCTTTACATTTCGCATCATTACAAGGGCATATAAAAATAATGCAGATTCTACTCCAAGCAGGTGCAAACGTCGATGCACTCGACTCATGCGATAGAACACCATTAGTACGTGCCGCTTCTCAACAACAATCAAAAGCAGTTGAGCTTCTTGTACGTAATGGGGCTCGAATTAACATCGAAGATGTAAGCGGATATACGCCGTTGTGTGAAGCGGTTTGGGTGAATTCTCTTCCAATTGTACAAACGTTAATTTCTGCTGGGGCAAAAGTTACGCAAAGCCATTTTTTGTTGCATTATTCAGTATTAAATAATCAGTTGGATATTACGAAGTTGTTAGTATCAGCTGGAAGTGTTATTAATTTAAGGGATGATAATGGAAATACACCGCTTATATTGGCTGCGAAAAATGGACAAATTGATACTGCTAGATTTTTGCTTGATCATGGTAAGTTATTTTTTAATTCTTTTTATCATTTATTAATAAGTAATTCAAACTAAAAGTCGGACAAGCCTTTCTTTAAAATATTTAAATACTTCAAATTCAAAACAGCTACATTCAGGAATTTTTTTAAGTGTTAAATAACAATTGAATCATTTAGGGTTTTTACTGTATTGTTGCACGTATTTTAATTATTAAAAAAAAAAAATGTAAATAAAAATATTAATGTTTCGAGTCGTGCTAGCCTTCAGCATCAGACAATTCCAAAAAAGGCACCTCCATGGGTGCCACTCGCGATCTTATACAAGGTAGAACAAAATCGTTTAGATTTCCTTAAACTACATTTTTTTTGTATTTTTGCAATGACTAAACCCTTTTAGAGGGTCATCTAAGACAGAATAAGGAATAGATTTATGCAAAAAAGAAAAATAAAGTTGAAATATTACTGTTTTCTTAAAATAATTGTTAAAACGTTAATTATAAAATTTAATAAGTGAGTGATTTATAAAAACTAATAAATTAAACAAAAAACCATAATTCTATTGATAAGTAAAACGTGTTTTCAATTATTTTTTAAAAACAGTTGTGAAAACCAAATTATGAAATATTAAAAAAGTTAATAATGTATTTTGAATGTATGTCGTTGAATACTTTTAATTGTTGGGATAAAAAACAATTAAAAAAAATTAATTATTAATTTGATAAAATGACTGATTTATATAAACTAATAAAATAAAAACCAAAAAATGACAATTCTATTGATAATCGAAGGGTTTTCAGTTGTTTTATTAATTTTTCAATTGTTTTCTAAAAACAATTGCGAAAACAAGTTATGAATAATACATTTTGAATGTATGTCTTTGAATATTGTTAATAGTTGGAATGATAAAAAATATTAAAAACTGTTATATTTCAGGGGCAATGGTAAATTTACCAAACACTGTAACAGGTTCAACCCCACTTTATGAGGCTGTGGAATCCATAAACGATTCAGATCACGTGATATTCAAATCAGTGTTAGAACTATTATTCTCCCGTGGTGCCGGCGTTGAAATCCAAAGCAACTGGGATACACCATTATTCCGAGCAATTTTCCTTCAAAAAACCCAAATAGCATCATTATTAATACAATACGGAGCCGACGTAAATTTCTGCGATCCCAGAATACAAGTAGACAATATGTGCATCGCAAGGAAAAATAATAATTTTAAAATCGTTAAAATTTTGGTTTATGCAGGTTATGATTTGAAAAATATTCCTGAACTTCGACCGGTAAGTGTTTCTTTTGATAGAATTGAAAGTATTTTGGATTGGTTGGTTTCTATGAAATTTAATCCTATGTCATTGATGGATTTGTGTCGGATTAAAATCCGGAAACAACTTGGCCGGAAGGTTTATTTTAAAATTAATTCATTAGGGTTACCTAGACAAATTAATAATTATTTGAATTTGGAGTATATCGATTAATATAATATTGTTATGTATTAATACATAACATAAAACAACAAAAATATCTTAAAAATGTGTTCTTAAACAAAATTTTCATACTTTTTCTTAATTCTAATAAATTTTTGAGGTATTAGCTCGCAAGAAATACGTACTATTAAGAGCCAAAAAATATTAAAACGTTTTATTTTAGATAACGCACAAAATTGCACTAATTAGATAATTTAATTCGAAAATAATAATAAATATACATTTTTCAAATTTTTATTCTATTAGAAACAACAAACATACAGAATAACAACACACCAATAAAATAATAAGTTAAATTTATACATTTCACAAATTTTTCGTAAAATAAATAAAGCTTAATAGTAAAATATAATTAAATTATTTTAGCAATATTACAAGGTACAAATTCAATATTTTCATAAAATATTGTAACTAAAAAAAAAAAACTATTTTAATTGTTATAAAATTTGCACTTTAGGATTGGCACAGCAATTTTAAAATTCTATTAGATTAAAAATTGTAAGTTTACGTAGATTGGGATTAAAATTTAAATTTTTAATAAATAATGTTGGTAATAAGGCAGTCGAATATCACTTGTTTTTATTTAAATTTTTGTTTTATGAATAAACTATTATTGGGCCTAAATATTTAAAATAAAATATATATACACTGATAATATAAAAATCAGCTGCCTTAAATACATCGGAGCTATCGTTATATAAATTATATATCAACACAATTTTGATACCAATATTTTTTATAAAACCTGCATATCAATAATAACAAACATATTTAATGAGGGTTTCAGTTTTTAATAGCAAACGATTTGCAGGAAAGTTTTTGAAATTAACATCGAATGGTAAAATTAATTAATTTATAATGTTTAACAATAGCTCTGATTATACCTTATAGTAATAACGTATAATAGAACTATATCTTGTACAAATAGAATTAGATTCTAGTGTAGTATCACTCATTCACACGGAGTGCCAATATTAAAATACATAAACACAATTTTTTTGCACTTTTCGAGCGATAAGACCAAATTTAATGTTTAGCAACTGATTGCCTAACAATCTAAAATGAAACGAATATTTATTTTTTAAATTAATAAAGGTCTTGTAATCATATTTAAAAAAAATAACTTTAAAGCACTTCATTTTAATGATAAATAACTTTATTTGGACTAAGGTGTGCCGTAAGTTTTCGTAAACATTATTATAATAAAATTGTTTACTGAAACTGAAGGCACACCTATATATCGATAAAGATATATAATATATTTTTTCTTATTTTAAACGTGTTAAAACAAATCAGGGTATTTATATTTTGAATGACCTTTAATATGAAATAATTTAAAGCTTATATATAAGTTAAGGCATTTAATTTAAAGTATTAAAAAATTAAATTATGTGTCTGCCGGCCAGACATATTTTTAATTCTTCCTATTTCTTTACATTCAAAAAATATTCTGGCTGCCATAATATATTAGTACAAGGTTGTTGGCCTGGTAAATCTTATGTACATTTTAATATATAATATTTACATGTTATAAAGATTTACAATGGACAGCAATATAAATTTATGTATGTGTTTATCTGTACGTTCTAGTTGTATATGTGCATTTATTTATTTTAAAATATTTATATGTATTTTATTATTTTAGTATTATATGTGCAAATTGTCGAATTATTAATATATAGATTGAATTCTATAAAAGTGACATAGAAAACTCGATAAATAATGTTGTATTATTCATAGAAATCATTTTGAATGTTTTTAATAAATAAATATATTTGTGTGACATTTAATTTATCTATTTTTATATCTAATTTTCGTGCCACCTATATTATATAAGTTAAAATTGTTTATTTTTGTTTTAATATTTATTTTGGCAGGATTTAAAATAAGTTATTTTTTCTTTCTTTCTTAGTTTATATAACTTAAAGATAATGAGATAACAATAAATAAATATTTCTTATGACATTTCATTTATATTAAAAATAATTTAAATGGTTTTTAACAAATATGGCTGCTGTAAGAACATTATGTGTAGTACAGATGTTCTTTATCAGGGGATTAAGAGGAAAAATACCTTTAGAACCACTAGTGTATTTCTTTAGATCGGTACTTAAACTTTAAACGCGTTTTTCTCAAAACTAATTTTAAATTGGCATGAGCAACAAATCAAAAACTTTCGACCGATTATGCTTTTTTTTTTT
>NEEE01004811.1:9176-62575 GCA_002278615.1 Pogonus chalceus | reverse complement strand
TTTTTATTTTTTATTATTATTAATTGTTTTTTTTTTTTTTTACAGACACATTTTAAGTTTAGATACTCGAGATGAAGTTATTTTTCCACGTAATGGATTATTATTAAAACTAACATCAGAATTAGCGGGTTTTGGAGGTGATGTTGGTTTTGTGAAGAATGAAATCCATGGACAATTTAATTTATCATTATATCAAGATATTGTTCTACAAGGAGGGTGTCAAATTGGTTTCTTAAATGTTACAAGTCCGGATAAAAAAATTACTTTAAGTGACCAGTTTTTCCTTGGCGGTCCTTTAACGTTAAGAGGATTTCAAACAAGAGGTGTAGGACCTCATGCTGATGGAAATGCCCTGGGATCGGATGTATTTTATTCGTAACTAATTATTTATGTAATTAACTTATTTAAATTTCCACTTTTTAGGTATATTGGGGCGGTGGTTTTCATTTATATACACCTTTACCATTTAGTCCTGGCCGAGGTGGTTTTGGTGATTTATTTAGAACACATTTCTTTGTAAATGCTGGTAATGTAGGACAAATGAAAAGTATGTGTCCGTCTATTATTGAATTATTTTAAATAGAATAATATACAAAGATTTCATTTCAGTGGATAATATTGAACAAAGTATCATGGAACTTACTGAGAATATTCGCATCGCTTATGGATTAGGAATAGCTGCACGTATTGGACAAATGGCTAGGATTGAATTAAATTATTGTTTCCCTGTTTCATACCAACGTGGAGATCAATTACATCCAGGAGTACAATTTGGAATTGGAATTCATTTCTTATAATAACGTTTATATGTCAATACGATAACTGCCTCGATAAAAATTTTGTTTCTCATTAAACATTGGATTCTTTGATTGTAAAACAAATTGAAAATGTTAAATATTTATTCACAGATACTTATTTAGCATTAATTAATAGAAAAATGTACAATTTCATTTGCAACTATGTTCTTATGCTTATTTAGTATTTTACTAGTATTTTTAGAAAGTGCATTTCCTGTATTAAGAGTACATATTGTTAAGTACTTATATTTAACTGTTGGACCTTTGAAATTGTTAAAAATAAAGAATTTCTACGAAACATTGTCTTTAAATAATTATTTTTAGGTTAGAACTCTCGGTTGGGGACTTTATTTATCTATTTATAGGGCTATATTTTAAACGTGTATTGTACCCCCTGGACTTTTTAAGGGTAGGAACTTTTTAGATTGTTGCGTTGAATTTATTATTTCAAAATGGCGGTAGTTGCACTATTTCTAGAAAGTGTTTGACGTGCTGTTATATTTCTTAGCATTCTTTTGTGAAATTCTTACAAATATTCTCTAAATTTCATACAATTATATTGTTTGATTACTGTACTGTATGTATGCAAGGGAACAAAGTACATCACAATGTTAATAGAAAATCCAGATGCTTTTAAATGTTGGCTTACTTCAGTACTCGAGCCACTGTAAGTGACCTTTAAGCATTTATACTAGATAAATGTCTTATCACCATCTATTTTGCATGAATTTATTACTTAGCCATTTATATATTTCACTATTATAATTATAAATAAATATTTAAATATCCTACCTTTATTTGTATTTACTTGAAATCCTATATCTTTTCAGTTGTGATGCTGATCCTGAAGCTCTTGCAAAATATGTTTTTGCATTAGTTAAAAAGGATAAACCATTAGAAGAACTTCGTCAGTGTATGATCGAACAACTTGATGTGTTTCTTCAGTCTGAAACAAAACCGTTTGTTGAATTATTATTTAAAACATTGGAGAAACAAGAATATTTAAATGTTCCAATAATACCAAACGCGAACCCACCAAATCCAAATGTACACAATGCATCTGCTGTTAAAAGAGAACCTGGATCTCCAAAATCAACGTCAGATACACTTGTAGTGAAAGACATAAAACCAATAATTCCCGTATCAACTTTACCCAATTTATCGGAATCTATAAACGGTACAGTTAAATCGAAACCTGAAGAAAACACCATCGTTTCAAGTTCTACCAAACGGGATCATCGGAAAAGTGATTCAGAAAAGGATGAACCATCACGGGGTCGTAATGCTCGCACTAGACACCGATCTTCAAGTCGAAATAGGTCACGTTCTCGAAGTTGGGATAGATCTGTAAAGCGGTCACGGTCAAGAGAACGTTCTCCAAGAATAGAACGTAGAGACAGAAGTCGTCCTTGGCGTAACAAGAGCCCTCCAAGAAGATATGATAGGGAGAGACGTCGCTCTAGGTCTAGTAGTCCCATTGGGGGACGAATGCGGTCTAGAAGTCGATCACCTAGACACTCATATAGAACTAGTGGACGATATAGAAATAGATCTCCACCTAGATCAATATCTAAATCTAGATCCAGATCAAATGGTAATTACATTTCATTGTTATGAGTGCAAATTGTATATAATATGTAATTATTTTTATTTTACAGAACGTTCTAATAGAATAGACAAGGATAAAAAAGATACAAAATTAGATAAAGATATGAAAGATGATAATTCTGGTGGTGGTAAGTACAAATTAGATGATTAATACCTTATTATTTGTATACTTATGATGTATACTTTATAATTTCAGCAACGCCAACTCAAGATTCAAATCATGGCGATACTGATATGCGATTGACAAATACAACTCAAAGTATACAGAGTGTTGTTTCAGCTTTGAATCCTCTTGGTACAACACCAAATTCTACAGCAGAAGGTTTTGTGCCATCAACAAAACGTCGTTGTCGTGATTTTGACGAGAAAGGATATTGTATGCGTGGTGAAATGTGCCCCTACGATCATGGTGTAGACCCAGTTGTATTAGAAGACTCTGCATTATCTCGTGTATTAACATTCGGTCCAAACGGGACTCCACAAGTTGTATCAGATGGAACTACAGCCCCAGGAACACCTGGAATGATACATCCTATGGGTATGATAGTAGCTGGAGTACCAGGATTTCATCAGCGTGGTACTGGAGTTCCTCCAGAATATAATCCTAGTGCACCAGGTATGCTGTGGCATCATCGTCCAGGTTTCCGGCCAAGAGGTCCAACTGGACCATCGATTCGTGGTGCACCAATACCACAAGGAGTTGTAGGACCATTTGGACCAATGCCATCAATCCAACGAGAATTAATTAGTGTTCCAGTAACTGATAATTTACAAGGAGGTGCTAATTCTGCTCCAGGAACAGGTGGTTATAAAAGACGTGCCGATTACAATCATCATACAAGTGATATCGGTCAGCAACCACCGGTTAAAAAGCGACAAGGTGGATTTGATTTTAATCGTTTGGGACCACGAACTGGACCATCTGGACCTATTATAAAAAATCCAGCAAATTGTTCTTTGGAATTGAAGAAGGTTCCACGTGGACTAAATAACATAACCCACTTGAATAATCATTTTAGTAAATTTGGGAAAATTGTTAATATTCAAGTATGTTTCGAGGGGGATCCAGAAGGGGCTATTGTTACATTTTCTAGTCATGCAGAAGCTAATGCCGCATACCGAAGTACTGAAGCCGTTTTAAATAATCGTTTCATTAAAGTATTTTGGCATAGTGGAGGTGAGAATATACCACCACAATTAGGGACATCACAAGGTAATAACAATAATATACAAAGAAATATTAATGTTAAAGAACGTTTAGGCCAACCAGTGAATAATTCAAATAATAAAGTTTTGAATTTAGTTCAACCGAAGGCAACAGATTCGAATAACGATGAAAATGATACAAATCAAACATCAAACACTGATGATGATCATAATAAAACAAATAAATTAACTTCAACTACAGCTACAACAAATTCATCGAATGTTTATGTTCCAAGTTCTGTTAAAAAAGATGCAGCTGCATTATTACAACAGAAAGAAGATAATAAAGCACTAGCAAATGCTGCTATTGCTAAAAATCAAGAAATCTTGGCAGCAAAGGAACAATTAAAGAAGAAACACGAAGAAAAAAGGAAAGAAGCATTTAAAATAACACAAGATTTACGAAAACGTAAACAGGAATTATTAGAGAAGCAATTAGCTCAACAAAAGTTATTAATTGAAAAATTAGAAAAAAGTAAATAATCAATAATATTAATTTCTTATTAAATATAATCTTACTATGTGTCTTTTCTATTTTCAGCAAATCCCAGTGGTCAACAGCGTGAATTATTAATGTCAACAATAAAAACAGTTCAAGAATCAATTGAATCAATTCGCAAAGATATGCTTAGTTCAACACTGACACCAATTACCTCTGCAAAAGCTGCAGTTGGTGCTACGCCTCGAAAATCAAAGGAAGAAGCTCAACGTGAAGTTTTAGATGCTGAACTAGACTTGATAACTCGTCAACAAGAAGGTGGCGATACTTCTGAACTACAGAAACGGTTATTAGAACTTCGTGCTCAAGCTTATAGCCTGTCAAGGGGTGGTGGAGGTCCACGTAGAGGTAGAGGAGGAGTCTTACGGGCTCGTCATCATTTACATCATCATCATCACATGCATCATCATAATATAACAAAAAATAATATGGTGCTGGATAATACAAAGCGTTTATCAGCTTCAACAAGTGCAGTACAAAATAAAAAAACTCATACAGTTGTTGATCATCGACCGACTAGATTACTTGTTTCTGGTTACGAAGCAGATGAATCAGAAAGTGTTTTAGCTCATTTTATTGTAAGTTGATCTAAATATTATTTGTTTATAAGTAATGGCATTCAAAAGAAATATTATTTTACAGCAATACGGTGAAATCACTGAATATATAACAGATGAATCTACACCAAGTATAATACTTATTTATCGCACTCGTAAAGAGGCAGAAATAGCTGTATTGAAAGGTAAACACTTTCAAGATCGTACTTTATCTGTTACTTGGTGTACAGACGCTCAATTGAATACTATTCAACGTGCTGCCAATTCGCGAACTGTAGTTCTAAGTACTACTTCCAATATTAGTGTAAATAATGATACTTCACCTACAAATAACACTAAAGAAAATTTGGATAATAAAACTATAGATAGTACAAAATTAGATGAAAACAATGATCTTGATGAACAACATGAAAAAACAAACAATGAACAAGTTAATATTATACAATCGGAGAGTACAGAAGAAATTGGATTAAATAATACTGAAGATCAACTTTTGGAAGGTGATGATGAGGTAAATTATTAAAATATATATAAATTTTTGTTTTGTGATTTAAATTAATCAATTATTTTTTTTTTTTTTAATAGAATATTTCTGGAGAACCATTAGGAGCAGAACTTTCTGAAGAAGCTTTGCTACAAGATGATGAGGAAGACATCGATGAAGATGAAGATAGATCTTGGAGACGATAGATAATACACAATGATTTAATATTTACATATAAAACGGAGATTATAACAGATTCATGAATATTTTCATAAATTTTAATCATACGTGTTTATTAAGTTCTATAAAATATTAAAAATATATATATTTTGTCATTTAATATGCATTATCATCAAATTAATTGATTGAGAAATGCTTTCTTTAAATTTATCTTTTATTTTCATAGTTTTTAAGGTTTTATTTGTATTTGTTTTAAAGCGATAAGTTCATTATGTTTTCTTTGTGTGTTCTTTGATATTATTAACAGATTGTTAAATAATCATTGCACATTTTCAAAAAATATTAATCAGTAACTGCGAGAATTGAATTTAAAAACTATAGAATATATTTCAATGTATATTGTAATTATTTAGATTATAATTATTGTCGAAATGAACTAACAAATTTATGAATTTGTACATTTGAAAATAATGTAGAAAAGGTTGATTGTGTAATATTGAACAATTTCATTTATTTACGACAACAGATTTCAATAATATTATGACATAAATTTTTCAATATTACGCTATTTTTATTTTTTAAATAATTATAGTAAAATAATGTTACTATGTTATTTTGTATAATCTATATTGTAAAATGTAATTGTACAAATTTTGAAAAAGAAAAAATGCAAAAGGTGTCTCTAAAACAAAAATAAATAACAATAAAATATTATATCTAGTAAAAAAAAAAAAGAAAAAAATAAAAAAGAAAGGAAAAAACAAGAGCCAAATGGTCATGAAAATAATTATTATAGACCATTAAAAAATATTTTATTTATTTATTAATAAAAAAAGTAATTAAAAAATAAATAGAGACACCAAAACATTAAATCAATTTCAAAAAGAATTTAAAAACCATTGAGACAATGAACTATTTTCTTAGTTCGAAGACTGATTCATAAAACTCGATAAGCAAATAATAAAGGAAGTATTTATTTATTTATTAATATATATATATATTATTATGATAATGAATATGTATTTATTAAAATATATTTTATTTCAGGCTCAACAATACTGAAAAAATAGAAAAAACAAAATGTTGAATCCAATTTTAATAATAAATAAAATTTAAAATTTTGCGCCCTTTTCATTTACAGTGTTTCCAACTTATAAAAATTCACTTTGTAAATAATATAATTGACCTATATATGAAATTGATGTACTCATTTTGTATGATGGATTGCAATGTATATAATTATTAAATAAAAAATATATTTTTGTATCTATGACTTTATTTTATACATTTATTAGCTAATAGTATTATTTTGAAACTACAAATTTTAATTAAGAAGTGTTTTAAGCATTAACTATAATAAACAAAATTTGACTAATAGATCACTTTTGGATCATACAGTGGTACACCAATTTCTTGACGTATCTAATTCTTGTACCTCACGCGAAATGACAAATTAATTAAAATGGCTGCCAAATCTTACAGTTGTGCTAACTCATTGAATGTTCGTATTTATTGGTAAATAACACGTAGAAAAGTGTATCTATCAAAAGAAAATCATTACGAATTACAAGTAGAATAAAATACGTATCATTTTAGATTTTTGTGTAGTATTAAAATCGTTCAAAATGAAGATTACGTTAAAAAATTTGCAACAACAAACTTTTCAAGTTGAAATTGATTCCAGTCAAACTGTACGTTATTTAAACATCTATATCTATTCAAATAATGTTGTATTTATCGAAAATATTCATTAAAATTTACAGGTGAAACATTTGAAGCAGAAAATCGAAGCGGAAAAAGGCAAAGAGTATGCGGCTGAAAACCAACGACTTATATACGCTGGTTTGTTAATAAAACATTCAAATGAATATAAACAATGCTTTAATTGAATTATAACTTTGTTATTTAGGTAAAATATTAACGGATGATAATGCAATTTCGGAATATAATATCGATGAAAAGAAATTCATTGTTGTAATGGTCACTAAACCAAAACAACCTGAAAAGAGTGAGTCTAGTAGCGGTGACGCTGTTCCTACTAATTCATCAACTACAGCAAATGAAAGGTAATTCTATTATAAATAATAAGTACGCATAAATAATTTTACAGAAATATATATATGCATTTTATAGTACTTCATCACCAACAACTAATACTACAGCAACAATTGATCCACCATCATCTCAGACAAGTGCAGGTGCTCAAGGAATAACTACACCTATTTCAACGGGCACTGTGCCCACAAATATATCATCGGCAGCTGAAAGTGCCCTTTTAATGGGCGAAGAATACCAAACAATGGTACAAAACATTATGGACATGGGCTATGAACGTGAACAAGTTGAACAAGCATTAAGGGCTAGTTTTAACAATCCAGACCGAGCGGTTGAGTATTTAATTACTGGAATACCTCAATTATATGACGAACAGGAAGCTGTTAATGAATCTGCTGCAGAAATGGCAAATGTTGATAGTGAAAGACAAGGAGCCAATTCAGATCCTGGTATTTATAAAATTATTATAAATTAAATACTATTTATAGTAAGAGTTGAAAGTATTTTTGGCAACAAACTTGAAAACAAAAATATTTTATAAACAACCACAACTAAACAAGTAATAATATATATATATTTTTTTTGTTTTAAGATGACCCACTGGCATTTCTTCGCAATCAACCACAATTTCAACAAATGCGTCAAGTTATTCAACATAATCCACAATTATTAAATGCTGTTTTACAACAAATTGGTCAAACTAATCCAGCTTTACTGCAGCTTATCTCACAAAATCAAGAAAGTTTTGTTCGAATGTTGAACGAACCAGCACAAGGTGCTGCTGCAGCTGCCCCAACAACAGGGACTCCACCAACACCGGGTGTTGTACCTTCTGGACAACCTGCAGGAGCTGCTGCAGGTGTAGCACCTGGCTTAGGACATGGAGTTATACATGTTACACCACAAGATAAAGATGCAATTGAAAGAGTAAGTATTTTTTCATTTGCAATAAGTTTAATATATATCTAATGAATATATAAATATTTTCTATTTTAGCTTAAAGCCCTTGGCTTCCCAGAACATTTGGTTATTCAAGCATATTTTGCATGCGAAAAGAATGAAAATTTAGCTGCGAATTTTCTTTTATCACAAAACTTTGACGATTGAAACAATTTAAATTTAGCAACAAAAAAAAAAAGAAAAAAAAAACACACACACACACACGTCCATTCTATTAAAAGAAAGGAAATAATGACATCAGAAATATAATGTAATAAAAAGTGTTGTTTTATACGTGAAAGGTGCAACATTACTTGGGCTTAAATCCCAATAAAGAAAAGTAAACAACACAGACTTCACATTTAATCAGAAACATTAGTTTCAATGACTGTTTTATTATTATTATTTTTCAATAATATTTTTGAAGATTTGTGCTTTTTTTTCAATTATTTGTAATTGTTTTGAAATATAACTTAATGTTAAGATAATAATAACAATAATAATGGTTTTCAATTGTTGTAATTTAACTTTGGGAATGTGCTAAATATTATCAATAATAAATAAACAATTAATTAAATCAGTTTTTATTAAAATGATTTGATTAATTGTCTTTTATCATTCGCATATTTATTTTTGCAAATATTTCAAGCGTTCGGGAATTAAATAGAATATATTAAGAAAGTCTTTTAAATACATAATTCACTGATATTTGTATAAATTATTTAAATTTATATAAACATTCGTTTTATTATAGAAAATTATAATAAATAAAATATAATAATGCAAACTCTTTGTAAATATGATAAATAAACATCATTATTGTAAATGAAATTCATCTTAGAACAATAAAATAAATTCTAGAGAGTATCTTAATCCTGAGAAATCATTTTTAATAATCCCGCAATTTCTTAATAGTTCAAAAACTTTTTTAAAAATGCTACTAGTACAGTTTGACATTAGAATAACCTTTATATGACATTCCATTTAGCGAGGCTGCGAGGCTTTTGACCGGGCGTTATCATATTTGATTAAAATTGTTTTTAATTAATATTTATTCATTAACACACTGCAATTCCTAATTAATTGTGTGACAGTTTCTCAAGCAGCACTATGGCACTTAACAAATTAAGTATTGAATGTCTTAATCTTGCAAATAAACGCGTATTAATGCGGTAAGAAACAAATAATATTATTTTAATAAGCTTATTTATAATGAATTCAATTCATTAATTATAGTGTTGATTTTAATGTACCATTAAAAGATGGTAAAATAACAAACAATCAAAGAATTGTTGCTGCTTTAGAGTCTGTACGCTATGCAATTAGTAAAGAAGCAAAATCTGTTGTCTTAATGTCCCATTTAGGGCGTCCAGATGGTCAAAGAAATATGAAATATACATTAAAACCCGTTGCTGATGAATTAACAAAACTTTTAAACAGGTATAGTAGAAGGTATGGTACGCTTTTTCTGCTTTTTCTATCAACTCTGCAGTCTTATAAGACAAAATTTTTAATTATTCAAACGCAAGTATATTGTTCATTTAAACTTATTTCTTCTTCTAACATTTCTTTTTCTTTTATTAATTTCCGAACTTTGTACTTTTTATTCTACGTATGTCTTTGTCTATCTATTCTTTATCTGTGTTGTTTTATCTGTTTTGCTACTCAAGCAAAATTTATATATACTATACATCGATGATAAACAATGATACTTAAATAAATAAATATATTTCAAGAGAAATTACCTTTTTGCCGGACTGCGTTGGCCAAGAAGTAGAAACTGCCTGTAGAGAACCAGCTCCTGGTTCGGTGATATTGTTAGAAAACTTGAGATTCCATGTTGAAGAAGAAGGTAAAGGTGTTGATGCCACTGGTAATAAAGTTAAAGCTGATCCAATAAAGGTGAAGGAGTTCCGAGAAAGTTTAAGACACCTTGGTGATGTCTACGTAAACGATGCTTTTGGAACAGCCCACAGAGCTCATAGCTCTATGCTCGGAGAAGGTAAACTGTGAACTGAAATAAAACATAATTAATATGGTATTAAATATATGTTAAGTAACATTCATTAAGAAGACATTTAATTTATTAACAAATAAAAGTGTATGGTATAGTCTTTAAATGGTTGTTATTCAATATGTTAGGTAAAAGCATTTATTTTAATAAATAATTCATTAACATCTTAATTAATAAATTCTACTTTGAATTAGGTTTCGAACAAAGGGCAGCTGGATTTTTATTAGCAAAAGAATTGAAATATTTTGCAAAAGCTCTAGATAAACCTGATGAACCATTTTTAGCTATTTTAGGAGGCGCAAAAGTAGCTGATAAAATACAATTAATTGAAAATCTCTTAGACAAAGTTAATGAAATGATTATTGGTAAATTCTATGAATATAATATTATAATTTACTTTATTATTATATTGGATATATGTTTATATAGGTGGAGGAATGGCATATACATTCTTAAAAGAATTAAAAGGAATGGAAATTGGAACATCTTTATATGATAAAGATGGAGCACAAATTGTACATAAATTAATGGAGAAAGCAAAGAAAAATAACGTTATTGTACATTTACCAGTTGATTTTGTAACTGCAGATCGTTTTGCAGAAGATGCACAATCTGGTAATGCTACCGTTGAAGAAGGTATTCCAGAGGGCTGGATGGGTCTTGATATTGGCCCTAAAACTCGTGAATTATTCAAAGAACCCGTGAAAAGAGCCAAAGTTATTGTCTGGAATGGGTAAATATACAGATTTTAACTTGTATTTTTTATACTATCATACCTATTATAATCTATAATATACATATTTATCATGAATTAGGCCTGCTGGAGTTTTTGAATTTGAGAAATTCGCACAAGGAACTAAATCTTTAATGGATTATGTATGTGAAGCAACAAAATCTGGTGCAACTACTATCATTGGAGGTGGTGATACAGCAACTTGTTGTGTTAAATGGAATACAGAAGATAAAGTATCACATGTATCAACTGGTGGAGGAGCCTCTTTAGAACTTTTAGAAGGAAAAGTTTTACCAGGGGTTGCTGCATTATCAGATGCATAAGTGTATCTTTTCAAAATCGTTTAAACTTTAAATGTGTAATTGCGAATCATTGTTGTAGAAATTCATTGTTATAATCATGATATGTATATAAATGAGTCAGTAATATACTAATAAATATATATCAGATATAAATAAGTCTTTTTTTATATAAATATAACTACTAAAATACAATATATTCTTAAAAATTATTACCTTATCACGGGACTTCAACAGCAACAATATCAAATCTGGCAGCAACAAGTATAAGCAAGAATATACTGCATTCCACATGATATAATGATTCCCCAAGTTATATTTCTTAATTAAAACTTATAAATTTGCAAACGATTTAATTAAACACTTAGAAAATCTAAATTAACTATACTAATTATCAGCTGTTACTACTTGTACATACCTAAAAATAATATAGGTTAAGAGAATTTTCTTAATAAAATTCATTAAAAATACCTTTCCTATTAATGATAGGATTTTTCACTTTATTTATTATATAAACTGTTCTTTTATTATTAAATATGTTATATTTAAGTAAAACTATAATATATTTTTCAAATAGTTTTATTTATACATATCGTAATCAAAATATAACCCTTATCGATACTTAAGCTTATGGACACACTAAAAGTTTTCAAGTAGCTTTAAAAATGAATGAAAAACACTCATAAGTTTATGTATTAATTAAAAAACATTTAGATATCTTAAAAAGCCAAAATGAGTAATAGATTCGTATATTAAACATAGTATTTATATATTATATTTAAATCTGTTGTTACTTTAAAACAAAATTATATTTAATGTACGAATCATATATTAAGGTCCTTCTTGTATCTTTACAGACACAATAATATTTAATAAGTATTGTACAACAAATAATATTAAAAATGGCTAAATTTATCCCTATTTACAAAAGATATTCATTTTGTAGTTATTTGAATATTTCAGCAAAGGTTTGAGCTGCAATTTCTGGCCTAATTTTATTTAAAATTAATACAGCAAACATAATTTATTATTTTTAAGCAAATTGCCTTTTTATATTTGGCAATTTTCTTTAATTCTTTTNTCACAGAAGATAGAAATAAAATTATATTATATATATAGAATTATATTTCATTGCAAAAAGATTTTTTAGAATACAACACATAATTTTTGTTTTTAATACTTATACATTTCATAAAATTACATAAAATTTGTTCGTAATTGTGTGGTTTATATATAATATATGTATATTTTGTGTCGTCTTTCTAAATTAAAATTTGAAACTGCTTAAAAACTTTTAAATTGTTTCAAATTTTAAATATGTGAATGTGATTCTCAGGGACTTGTTTGATCAAATAATATTCTTTTAAATTTTAATATTTAAATATTACTTAATAGATAACAATTATTATAATAAAATGTGCATTTTTTCACATCTTTCGTGTATTTTATTTATTTATTATATTTATTCTCAGGCCGCCAATTTTTACATTCGTGTATTAAAACCAGTTTTTCTTTTACGCACTTCACACTCTTTTTTTTAATTAATCAAACATTCTCTTATTAAAATTTTAATACATTATGCACAAAAAATTATCATTTTGCATTATATTATATAAAGTTCCTAATTTTATGTACAGATTCATGATAGCAACAATTAGCAAGAACTGCTAACATTTTTGTCAGTTTTATTTTCACTAAAAATGTCGCACAATATAAATATTTACTTTTCTTCAGATTCAGTTTATGTATTGTATGTGTGTCTTGTTATTTTTCGTTTTTACACCGCATTATTTATCATTATTATTATTATTATTAGTATAAATTAAATTGTTAAATTATTGTATTAAATTATATATAATAAACTGATTTTATTTATTTATTATATATTTAATGAAATCAAATAATTATTTTATATACAGAATATTTCATAAATAAAATGAAATATTTAATTTATTCAAGATTCATTTGACGTAAAATCCTTTAATTATTTTCATATATTTTAAGACACCCTGTATATAGTTTTAATTGTGTTTTTTTGTGGTCTTTCATTAATGAATTATTTGGGCAAGAATTTCTCGACATTTGACAAGTTAAAATTTATTTTTAAAATCATTTTAAAAATCACAGTTTAACAATAATCACATTAGGATATTGACGAAAGAAATTAATCATTTACTTTAGGGTATAAAAACTTAAGATACTTTGGGAATGTTTAAAAACTGTTAGAGCCCAAAAGTTGACCTTTTTTTCTTTTATAAAATAATTTACTATAAATTCCATCGTTTGCTGCCTATTTAAATCACTTTTAAACCGTTCGATCACACCAAATTAATAATAATTATCGAAAATAATTTATTAATTGTGTAATCAGTAAAGATTCTTGATGAAAGTTTTCTTTAAGATTTCATCTAAATATGTGAAATTATAAAGATGAAGTTTAGAATATTTATAGAATTTTTTGTAACATTTGATCAATGATACGATCACCGAAATGGCCTGATCATCACTAGAAGAGGTAATGTTGTCATGAGGAGGAATACAACAAACGGCAAAGGCCCTCTTGTCGGAACAGCACCTCCTGTATCTCCTGAACGTGTACATGCTCCTGAACATAATAAATAAGCATTATTTTATTTAAATATTATAGTTTTAAATTGTATTTACCATTCGTTGTAAAATTAAAAGCCCATAAACCACTAGAACCAGGTGTAATATGCCTATGACAACTATCTGAAAGTCCAGATAGTCGCATTATCATTCCACTTTGAGGACTGAACATCATTCCATGCGAAACAGGTATCCCCGAAGGCACCATTCCATTTGGAGGTCCAGTTTGAGGTCCGAAATTTGCTGCACCAGCTGTACCAGCTACACCGCTACTTTTACCGTAATAATTGTTACTATTAACACTATTATATCCATGACTTGGATTGTTTAATATATTTGTTGAATTTTCACCATCAAATGTATAAACTAAACAGTATCGTAGCGCATCAGTACTTTTTCTAGCAACAGGAGATGCAATTACATAATATGTATTATTTTCTTGCCAGCTACCATGACAAGTGTATGCTGTAATTGAATTTCATTAGTTTTAAACTATTGTTAATCTTAAGGAATATGTAACGTTATCTTACCACTAATCGGTTGATGAGGACATGGACTTCGAAATTCTAAAGTATCATGAGCTGCACTACTACAACCAACTGCTAAACCTTCGTAATCGTGTGATAGACATTCAACTGGTGTTGGAACGCCATTATCAGCTCCAACATCTGGCCCTGTTATAGATACATAATGAAAACAAATTAAATATGTTTAAGATATGATTTACCTTGTCCAGAATTTGTAATGCCATGTCCAACTTCATTAATTTGTCTCCTTTTCTTCCGTTTACCGCCAACTGAACTGCCTGAGTTACCACCGTCTCCACTGTTTTGTAAATTTGAGTTCTTCGCACCTCCAATAACAGTGTAACGACCTGGATGTGGACATCTAGTCGGGTGCAACGATGGGGCAATTAACGTTGTATATTTCGTTGATATTGGATCAAAATATCGACAAGCATCATCGGTATTTTCGTGTAATTCTTCTGACTGCTGTATTTCGATAACAGATGAGTCTCTCTTGTGGAACACCATGCATATATAACCAGAGTCGCATCCAGCTGTCACATGCGCTACTATTTGAACTCTTCGATTTTCAATTGATTGTAATATTGAGTGGCAAACAACACGGACTTCATAATCATCTTCTACATTACTTCCTCCAGCTTGTGAGCTGCCTCCGGATCTATGACTATCACCACCCGAACTACCAGATGCTTGCGATGATGCAGGGTTTAAATTTGAATGATGTTTTTGTGATGAGTCTAGATTTATTGGATTTGATCCTAAATCATGAGCATGATGTCGATTTAAATGAGATGAGCCTAAAAGAAAATTCCAATTTTAAAAATTATGACAGTTAACATACAGAGCCATCATACAGAAATATCGTGAACTAATGAACCCTATAGTAAGACTTCTTTTGAAAATTTTCAATCAGTATTACCAATTGTTTATAAATGAAAAATTAAAATTTAATTATTAAAAATGATTAAAAAAAGCATCTAAAAGCATTAATTAATTAAAATTATACCTTTTTACATTAATATCTATTCATATTTATGATTATTTCACATTTTAAAAGGATAAAAATGTTTTTTTTTTTTTAATGTCAAACTTACAATTTTTAGGTTATATAATAAAAATTAAAATATTAAATTTAATGAATTTAAATGAAATAAATTAAAAAAAGCTACATTACCTTGTCCAGAAACACCAATAGCATCTCTATCAGTGGATGCAGCAACAGGTGAAACCACAGGACCACCTCCTTGCATTCCAGGTGATGTCGTGATTGTTAAAGTTGCATTTCTTAATGTAAACTTGTAAGTTTGCGAATGATCTAAGTTAAACCATGTATGGTGATCAGTTATCCAACTAGGAAACCTACATCTACCATGGTGGCTATCAGCTGTTGTTAATCGAATCATTCTTGAGCCTACAAGTAAATGAATACAATCATAAGTAATAGTTTAAAATTAACTATATAGATTAACTGAAATTACCCTCAACAGCACTTTGTAATCCATTACAAGTAGCATCGCCACTTTGTGCAACATGATACGTAACTCTATTCCCACCATTTCCACCAGAACTAATAGCAGCTCTTTCATAAATAAAACATCTGTACTGGTCTTCATCACTAGCTACAGCGCTTCTTCTACTAACTTGATTTAACTTTCCAACTAAATATCTTGTGGATCCTTCTTTCCACGTAGCAACACACACTAATTCTTCAATATTACTTTCTGTGCTTTGTATATCAGGACATGCCTGATACTTTAATACTAATCTACTATCATCTGTACAACTTTCCGCCCTTGATGGTGGATTAGAACATTCACCTGAGCCCCGATTATAACTAAACGTAAAGGGTGCCTGTTTAAAAGGACAGGGCACTGGTTTTGGCTCAGGAAATTTTCTAAACATTGAGTAAAGTGGCGCATCACCTGTTATATAATTACACATTTCTGACAGACTTGTTTTTTGATCACAGTATGATGTTTCTTTGTATTGTAATACGCTATAGTGTTTCTCGTGAATGACCATACATCTGTAGCAGTTTTCTGAACGATCGTAAATCATAAATTTATCACCTTGACTCTCGTAGCATTCCCCTTTTGTTTCTATCGACGTTCTGTTTAATTGTAAAATACCTACGCCGTTTTGAAACCATCTTCCTGACCAGTGGGAAGGAAACTCACAACCACCTATAAATAAAACATTTTACCATCAAAGGGTACTATCATTATATTCATATAAACCATTTTAATATTATTTTAAGTTTGTAAAAGATATNGTTTAAATCTATATATATATATAATAGTTAGTTTTATATACATGAATTTCTGTCTGTCTGCCATCCCACTCGTGCTAATGTTAAAATCGATAAAGCATGGGCGGAGCCACTGCTAGAGGCACAAATTTAACCCCCTACGTCGGCGCAAGTGCCCCACAAAGCGGGTGGATCACCCAGAAACACGTGGCGTATGATTGAATATGCTACTAAAAGCGCAACAAATTTAATTCGATAGAAAAATAAATAATAAATAAAACACAACTGCAATTTACAAACCGTTACCATCAGTACAAGTTTTCATCATTAATTTCTAATTGAAATTACTTTAGAACTGCAAATTAAATTTATTCCTAATTTTATTTCAATTGAAATAACAATTATATCTCTACCAAAATATATAAAATCTTTTTTATATATTAGTTACAATTTAGTATCATTTTAATGGTTTATAAGATATGAATGATTCCTGTAGGAAAATAAATCAAATACAGGCCTGATTTGCGTACAGCAAGTTGCTTCAAACAGGTGTGTAGCAGCCACCTGCCACCCCCACGTATAAGGGTGGAGTACATTGAAAGCAAAACAAAAGGAAAACAAGAAAAAATACATAAATTATATTTGTTATGATCAAAACGATATTAGCTTGTAACTAATTTAAAAATTTCGTTTTTTTTTTTTTCTTAAATATTTATAAACAAATATATATATAATGTTAAAATGTTCCCCTCTAGCAATAGAAATAATCATATTTTATATGAACATAAAAGTAATGAATAAATAATTCATATAAACTTATGTATAGCTAGTCATTATAGATAATATAAATAATAGATTATGCTATTATTTATGAATGTATTGCAAATAAAAAAAAAATACAATAAAAATGTTGGCTTTTTGAATTTTGTGTGTCAATAGCAATGAAATAATTCAATGCGGGGCTTCGCCCCTATTTTGTGGCATTGCGACGTTCATTTGAAACATGTCTTGCATATTTTATAAACGTAATTATGGTCATTACTGTAGGGGAAAATAGAAAGTTTATTCTGTATGTTGATATAAAAAGTTACCTAATATTTCTTTACTTATTTGAAATAAAGCTTTTTAAATATGTATCATATATAGATAAGTTTATGTAAAAAAGATATATACTAAAATAAAAATAAAAACCGAACTTAATTGGCTCAATATAGTATATAGAGGGTATATAAAAATATATGTATATATATAGGATGAAAACGTTTTCCAATAACATTAAAATATACGACGCTGGTTACTGGATGTGTATGTTTTTTTTTTTTTCTTTTACTTTCTTTCTTTCATATTTTCGTCTCGACATTTTACTTATATACCTGTCTTCTCAATTCCGTTTTGTACCAAATAATATGAAAATTATACAAGCTGACATTTATGCTTGAAAATATACATGTATTTTACTTGAATCCAAATAAATTGCTACCACATATATTGCTATCTATTTTTTGATAAATCTACAAAATAAATAAATAAATAAGAAATAAAATAAAAATTTCAAAGTCATATACAACTATCTATAGTAGCGCAGTTTTATCATTTAAATAATTGTAATTTGTGTAAATATATATTGAATAAAATGATATATATATATTAGTTAGACATACATATTAATAATATGTAGAAACACTATAGAACTATGTATTATGCATATAAATCTGTATATATTCACTTGTAGAATATATTCTAGGTGGTTTTAGGCAAACATCAAAGGAATTTCATATACAGAGGTTTGTTAGATAAAGATAGAATTACATTAAGACAAGAATAGATATAGATAAGGGGCGTCTCGACGCTAAGTCGTCGGATGTTTTTGTATGTATGTAACAACACTACCACGACACCAAATTATCAAATATGTTCATTTGTATGTTATAAGCACGCTTTGAACACACTACGTGAATAATATACATATATCTTGAATAATATTTATTATATTATAATCCCTAGATTAGTACCTATATAGTATATATATATAGAGGTATATCTATATTAAAAAATAATAATTTATTAAATAGTAAATAATGTTATAATATTATTATTATTATTATTATTATATTCAAACAATACAGATATGATTGATGATGAAATGAAAATTTTGAAAATGCCACCCTGTTATCTAAACGTATATTGATCTGTGTGTATATTATATTCAGAGTTGAACTGGAAACAAAACAATTTCTATCCCTTTTTAACATTCTCGAGGGTTTATAATGTTTATTCTCTCTAGCACAACAGAGGTACGAAACTGGTAATTTGAATTATTAAATATATTAGGCAGAAGAGTTCCAAAGCGAACAATATTTTCGGCAAATTGCCGACCATATCCTATATTATTTTTATAATGTATATATCATTTATAGGTATTACTATTTTCTATTCTTTTCTGTAACATTTTATTTTAATATATTATTACTAATATAAATAGAAAATGATATAAATTTAAATATGTAGAAAATAAATATGTATGTGTGTATACACATACACAAAGTGAGATAGAAATTTTGCGAGATCAACTAAAACCGGAAGCGAAAAGGCAGCCAATTTCCGGTGAACAGTACCGGAAATGAAGAGTGGACGATCCATCAACCAACAGAATATTTGATGCACGTCCCCAAAGAGACAAGAAGGTAGTTTGTCTATCTATATTTGCCTCAATAAATATGATTAGAATTTATATTTTTTCAAACATATTCTATCCTATTATTTATTTTATAAATTAATATTTCATATAGACTAAAACTATTTATTATATATGTATGTATGTATACAAAGTAATTGAAAATTAATGAAAATATTAATACATAAAGATTTTAGCAGCAGTAAAAACAAAGGCGTTCTCTCATAATTAAAAATCTTAACGAAACAAAAAGCTCTTGATGTATTTTCAATTAAAAACAGGTGGTTGAAATATAGAAGCAAGAAAATATTTACATAAAATTTCATTTTGAAATTAAATATAAACAAAACAGAATCCAGAAGGAATATGCATTATACTATAGTCTTATTCAAACATTGAATATATCCTACTACTACTACTACTAGGTACTATCATTGTTAAACTTAAATTTATTAAGTAATACCTTTTTTTTCAAATGAAATGATACCAATTTGTTGATAAAAAGCAAGTAATACAGCTCTGAAGTTAAGCTAAAAGAAAAAGAACATTTCTACTGTTTAAAAATTCATGTCTTAACCCAAAGGAAGCAAGGGGATGTATATCGTAATGTCAGGACTTCGATGTCATGTCAAATAATGTCGAAAAGTGCCGCGTACTTGTCACAGGAACCCCCAGTTAACAGAGGCGGAGTTTTAATAAAAACAAATATCCAAAGATATATTAACTCCAGAAGACATTACTCGAATTTTAAACGGTAAAAGAAAATTTCTATACCTTTTTCTATAACACCGTCCCAAAAATTAATTGCGCCTGAAATACACCAATGTTAGTTGGGTTGCCTATATTATAATAAATAGAAATTATTTTTCGATTATTTACAATTATACGTATTATATTGTATAAAAGTAAATAGTATTAATGTATAAAATGAAATAATGCACGTCTATAAGTAATTTCATTATTTTTACACCACCACGAGGGACTCTGTCACCACAAAAGTGGTCAGGGTGTACTTTGTCTAATGGGGCGACATTACTGATGCTAGTGGCGCCTGTTTGACGACACAAGAGCAACAAAGACAAGACTATTTCATCGATTAGTTGTTACACACTTTTACAAGTTGAAATATAAGGTATCTACTATTACTGTTCGCCAGGACCGTATCAAAACACATTTATTTTACATATTAAACTCACCATACGTATTTGTTGCGCAAGCTGCTACTAACAAGCAAATTAAGATTACAAGATGCGATGGGGGCCATACATGCGGTATTGGATGCAGTTTTAAAGGCGGACCAGCCGCCCCTTCTGCCTGGTGTCTTAGGGGCCCTCTGAGAAGCCTCATTGTGCTAGAGCTGGCGCTCTGCAGGGCTGATTTATAAATATACGATCTGTAATAATTATTTCAAATAGTATACAAACTTATAAACTAATAAATTAAATAAATAAAAATAATAATAAATAAATTTGTTACATACACTTAGGTAGCATCACATAATAGCTTGTAATTAGAAAAATTAATGTGTGTAAGTGTTATTTATGACTTCCCGAGGTTCCAGGACCCTTCGGTACAAATGCAACTCCCTTATAGATACATAAAATAGAAGAGGGGACAATCTACCTTTATTGCATTGTCATTTATCTATATACAAATAAAAAAATATACATATATATATTTCAATAGAAAATATAAATGAAATAATTCGTCATTTGCGTGTTTGTTTATTCAAACACCCATACATAATATTACGCATATACATAAGTATAAAAGAAATAGGTAGATAATATTTAATTGAGAACTATGTATATTCTATTCTTATTTTATGACTAATAGATTAAACCGAATGTTATAATCAAAAATTTATTGATTCAATTAAATTTGATTGTAAAATTTCAAACTGAAATATGTCACTTATGAAAAATATAAATCATTTGAACCCGCATAAATATCTATGTTATGTGACTTCATTAGAAACATTCTATATTGAAAGAATGATTATAAGTGCAACTAGTTGAATGAATATACATATTACCATTTGAAACATATAGGTATATGTATAAGTACAATTATTACTAAATAACTTACGCGATAATATATTCATAAATATCATAGATAATCATGACAATTGGATTACAAAAAAGGTACATACATATATATGTAGGTATATAATATAAATATGTACCTGGACAAATATGATAAATAATACTAGTGTTTTATACACAATTAGAGAATAAATTTTAAGGAATTCTTGTAATTTTAATAACTAACCTGTCATCTATGTATCTTTGATGCTTTTTATGTCCAATTTAACTCAGAAGTCACATTTTTTATGGTTTAAATCCAACACAAGACGGCACAGGGGTAACTACACAATACACATAATTTTAAAAACATAGAAACACATTATTTAATTAATAAATAAATAATTAACACGTAACATATATACATAGGATTATTAGAATAGTTAAGAAACTTGATGTATTTAAATAAGACAATTTGTATTAAGCTAATATAAAGATAAAGAAAAGTATTGCATGCAGTTAATAATTAATAAGGGAATAAATATTATAAGAAAGTTGTAAATAAAGAATGAATAACTTTGATTCAAGTTATTATATGAAACTTGAAGCAAAATCATTTATAATATTGAACGGTGAATTAAATAAAAAATAAATAAAAATATGCACCATTATATATGTGTTTTTTTATGAAAATATCCTTCAAAATAAGGGCGAGTCAGAGTTTTTAACCCTATGTAAAATTCACAAATAAATCGATAAACTACGATTACACCCCAAACTTGTATTGTTCTTCATGCTAATTTATATACTTTTTCAATGTTTTAACTGTTTTAAGATGTTCTAATTAGTCACATGTCTAAGGGCAGATGCCCCACGAGTCTTGAAATCCGCCCCACAATGTACTAAGCAAAATGGCGCGCCTTTAACAATGCATTTTGTTTTCACGGATACGATAGCGCATGAACTGACAGTGACAGTTCGAAAAGAAGCGACGCTTAACGCACCGTATGGTATACCTTCTGACAAATATCAAATAAATTTATAGGGGAAAATAAATTTCATTATTTTTACTACAAAAAAAAAAAAATAAATATAGAGCTTTATACTGTTTTATAATATAACAATTAAGTAAATTATTATTTTAATTAAAATAATTATTATGTGAATGTTACCTAGGGATATTTTCATATAATATATTTGTAAAAATGTGGTAACCGCACCTTCAGATCCAACTTGAAATGTCAAAACTCAAAAACAATAAGATTTCTTTAAATAAAACTGCAATTACCTCTTTCTTTCTATTTAATTAAATAATAAATTAAGTAATTTTACTTACTTATAAAACAATGCTTAACAAACGTCCCTTAATTCTATATAAGTAAATAATTCATTCATTTATATTAATGTATGTAAGCATATATTATTTATTGCAGTTATAAAATATGATAAGGATATTATGCCAAACATTTGAGTCATTCTCCTTTATAATTAGTTAAAAATAAAAACAATCTAATAATAAACAGAAAAAGCATTAATACATACAAGTTGCAAAAAGAATAAAAGAATACACTTATAAATACTTACATTCATTATATGTAGAAGCATTTATACACAATTATTATTAAAAATACACAAGTTTTTTGTGTAATTTATTTGTAACCTAACAACTGGGTTGGGTCACTACATAAAATGACTATAACTTTTGTATTATGTAACCAATTAGATCCTACAACTACTATAAGATATATTAAAGCCTTCTTATTAGAATTTAGTTGTTAATTAATAACACTTAATGATAAAACACAGTAATTTCTAATTTTAAAAATGAATAACACACATATTCACTTGTCAACAATTTGACATGAAGGTCACTAGAAAAGTGTTCCCATCATAAGAAATTTTTTCAAAGAAAATCCCCCATTAACTGTCTTATATTTATATAATTTATTTTCAATCATTAATCAATTATTTAGATAATAAATCAATAGAAATACATCAAATTAATAAAGAAATTTAAATAAAAAATTATTTTGGTCAAACATAATAACATAACCTTATAATTATATGCTCCTGTATACTTCCCGAAAATATGTAATTACTTATGTTTTTAATTGATTTAAATTATAATTTACTTAATTAAATGATAAATAAAACAATGTAGTATGTATAAAGTATGAATTCATATCCATGTAGTAACAAAGAATTTAAAAAAACAATATTACTATATATGGGTATTTCAACATAGATAAAATTTAAAATATTTATTGAAAATGGCACTGAAGGCAATAATAATCAGCAACATGTGACGACAATTATTCTTTTACACAGAAAACTTAAAATTCACCATTTATTACGTTTGCATATGTGTATCAATAAGTATTATTAATAGTATTGTTATAGTATGGCCCTGTGTCAAAATACGATGGTTTAGCAATACATATGAAAGCTAGTGTTTCCTTTAAACTAGCAAGTACAATTATTTATATAATTTACTGTAATAGTATATAAATAAACACTCATATATTGGTGCTTGTTAAGCAAATACTAGCACCTTTATTCAACTCAAATTCTTACGATACAATACATATAACATTTATTTAATATATGTATCGTAAAAATCTAAGTTTAAACAATTTTAACTCTCTTTTCATAACATAATAAATAGTAAAAGAATTATATACAATTCTGGCAAGTAGATGTTTAAATCTTGTTAAGATTATTTTAATATTTGCCTTAAAATATATAATGTACAAGTACGAAATACTAAATCATAATTAAAAATTAATATTTAAAAAATATCTTAAAACAATATATAATAAAAACTAATGATCAAATTTAACAAAAAATATCTTTTGGTGAACAATATTAAATAATAATAATTATAATTATTATTTATGTTAAAAAATAACGTTCATAACAATATTTATCTTAATATATACAAATTTTTTTAAACGATATTTAACATATCTTCTTGTAAATAATCTTTTTACGAATAATACAAAGATGAATAACAAACAAACAGTTTTGTTGCCATAACAAGCGATATTAATAACAACATACATAAAAATTAAACGGTGGCAAATGAATACAATAAAAACATATTAATTTGTACACTATTCACACGAAAACCGTGCAATTATGGCAAAAAAATACCGACAAAAATATCTTGAAATATATTTTTTTTTTTTCCTTTCAGTCATAAATATGATTCGTATATTCATATATATATTTATTTATTTACAACACATTTTAGTCATAGATATATTTAGTCAAAAATGTACCATTCTTATTTATTGCAAAGTGTACTATTAAAATTTCTGTAGATATTTTTTTGTTTTTATAATTTTACAGAAAGGACATCAAACAATATATTTGCACTCCGTTATATAATTTTCACTTTTTAACCTGGACTGTCTGAAAGGTATTTTATTTATAAATTCACACTCATATTTTAAATACTTTATAGTCACGATAATCTACATAATTGTTTTCTTAACTCACTCTCGGTGTCATCTAATTCAGCTTCCAAAGGAGCACCACCCGGGGGTACATCAGGTAAATAAGGGGCATAATCTAAACCAGATCTTTCATAAAAAAGCATATATGCACTACTTGTGTCCATACGAGGAGCTAAAGTGTTATTATTTATAGTTGAATCAGTGATTCTTACTTCTCGGCAGCTAGAATCATTATAACAATACCAATTACCATTTGGATTACAAGCATAAGATACATAATGTCCTCCATTTAACATTCCAGAATGACTCTAAAACACATAAATAACAATTTAATTTTTTTATATCATCGAACCATTTCTTAATTTATACATATAATAATAATTTACTTACTACAACAGCATATAACTGATATTTTAATTCAAACGGATTTTGTCCTTCCAAAAGATGATGCATATGGAAATCTTCTAAATTCTCATCTAAAACCGGTGTTCGTAGTAAACTTGTACTTTCCAATCGGTTTCTTCGTCGATTTAAAGGTTTACCACTTTCATTTAGTTCATCAATTTCATCTTCATCAGTATTTTCATCATTTACAGTTTCTGGTGTCTTATTAGTTTTATCAACGTCATTAGTATTTAAATTATTTTCAGTATCATCATTATTTACTAACGTATTATTATCATTTTGTTCATTAGTTTTATTACTATTTGTATTTGGTGGAATTTTTTGATTGTGTTTATTATTTTTTAATTGACGATGTCTTAAAATTGTTTCTTGTGGGACACTTGCTAAGTAAGAAGTCGGATCGAAATCATTAAATGGAAAATTAACAACTTTATGAGTTTTCACCCATTTCCCATTTACATAATCAAATCTTTTTAGATGAATAATCTATTCAAATTGATAAAAACAAATTAAATATCATCCAGCAAATAAATTGTACATATTACTTACCAATATTGGTGGTAATCGCCAAATCTGTAATTTTTTCGTAGCTGGTTGTTTATCATTACATGTAGAACAATGGTATTTAGTTTCTAAGCTTTCTTCGGACGTAAAAGCTCTTAAACAATGATCTAAATCAACTGGTTCTGTATGTAATTTTCTACATATTGCAACACTATCATGCTCTATCCATTGGCGTTCTCTAGTACTTTGGTAACGTAAATGCAATGCTGTTGGATCCCAGTCTATCGCTATGCAAGCAGTTACTGAAATATTCACCGAATTTATACAAAATTCATTCATATTTTATTAATAATAAAATACCTGGCTGATTAAAATTTTGAATATTATTACTTTGGTAAATATCTCTAAAGAATTCTGGTCCACAAGGTAAAGGACAACCTCTACAAAATTTAGTCCAAGGGCAAAGTGCACATATTTGTCCTCCAGAAGAAACAGCTCGAAGAGTAAAAGGAAATTCATAACTAAAATAATAATAATAATAATAAGAAAGTAGATATTAAAAAAAAAATAAAGGTATTATACACCTTACCCTAAAGAATCATCACAGTCAGTAGCATGGTTAGTTTGATCACTTTGAGGTAACGGACTTAATAAACGTGTTACTTGAGTCCATACCGCTTCGTATAACTGCTGAGTCGTTGTATTAGGGCCACATGCAAGTAAAAGGGGCACTCCAAATAGTACAGGCCTTGTTTTATGTTGAGCTACAAAATAGGCGTCTTGTCGAACACATTTTCGATGAACTGCTGTTATATAATCAATAGTAATAATTGAATTTGTATTATTTGCAGCTCCCATAGATGTTATTGGGGTTGAGCACCGTCTTGAGCCCCATTCTAGACTGCTTTGTAAGTGACGGAGTGCTAATGAACTTAATGGTTGGTCCACTGAACGACGTATAGCATTAGTAGTCTGTAAAATATAAATTTATATTAAAATCAAAATTTATTTTAAAAGAATTATAATTAAGGTTCAACTACAGAAAATGTAACTACGAAAATAACTACAAAATATTTGTGTTAAAGTTTTTTGTACTCATAATGTGCGTACCTTAAAACACAGAATATTCGGCATGCACAGAGCTGAGGTTTGGCTTACCTCGGGGCTCCGCGCGGCTTGTCTTGGACTGCCAGGTGGAGAAGGCACCTTTATTGGAACCCCAGAACTTGTGGAAGTTGGCACAATAGCTGTAGTAGTCACGGGGGGTGATTCACCATTAGTAATTATTTCTGCAAGGAAATACAATTATATAATATAATCATTCTTGAATTCAATAAAAGTATATTAATTAACCTGGTGTTTCAAATACAGTAGAATCTAATTCATATGCCATTAAATCAAGGGCAGTAGAAGCTTTGACTTTTCTTGAATCTTGTAATATGACTCTTATTTGTGAATCACCTACTTCAGCTAGAATTAATCGATAAGCTGGTACCCCACATAGTTTTTGAAGACGTTCTTTAAGTTCTGAGTATCTTGAATCTGAGTTTAATCGAACTCCATAGCGAATAGGAATTGAACCATCCAGACGGACAACTAATACTTCACATAATGTATAAGAATCCATTGGCAGAGGTAAACTTAACACATTGAATGGATCAAAACGAACACTTTCATGTCCGCACACTTGACAAGTAACTTTGGATTTTAACTGTCCGTAAAATAAATCAGTAATAACAGAATGATCTCTTGCTAAGTGTTGTTTCCAGGCTTCAGCAGCTACGATAGCATCTGGACGACCAGCACTATCACTTAATTCAGTATAACGTTTGCCTATCATTAAAAAAACATGTTACGTAAATGATAAACATTGAATTTAAATTTATTTACCTGTTACTCGGTTTAAATCTTCATGTAATGCATCTAAAAGCCAGGCTAGAAGTTCTTGACTATCATGTTGTCCTCCACCACCTAAATGGGGCGCATGTCGGGCTACACACCATCGTAATTTCAAAGGAGCTACACTCCTTGCAGTTCCTGTCCATAATTCACGACATAATTCGGCGTATCTGAAAATATATACATAAATAATTAATTTAAACAATAATTTATTACTTTTTTAATAAAGATATCTACCGTCTAGCAACCTGTCCTCTAGTTCCTAACGGATTACTTTGATTCAGTTCGCAAAGTCTTGCATCACGTCTGAAATACATAGTCAAAGGTTTGGTGTTGCTAACAGCTTGTAATGCAGCGTTCATGAAGCATGTGTTGCCTAAGTTGTGAAGGCCAGTAGCCCCAGCAGGTAATACAGCTTGTGGGGCTCTTTCTTGATGTTTTGCCCCAGCAACAAGGGCTCCCAACTCTTCAGGCCATGTTAAGTCAGCGTTTCTAACTTCCAAAAGAACTTGATCACCATCTCTAATACCAATATCTTGTAGACTAGCTCTTTCATCGTCTAATAATATTAATGGACTATTAGAATTAACAGAAGAATTTGACGTTGATAGAAATGAAGAAGTCGATGATGCCAAACCTAATGAAGTCACTGAAGTATTATTACCAGCATTAGTATTTGAACCTGAACCAAAATGATGTGATTCTCGTATATGCCAGAGGCGGAGATCGTCTGTACGAAGTGATAAACGTTGGGATAAAAATTCTAAAACCTTAAAAATTTAAATAAATAANATATATATATATATATATATATATATATATATATATATATATAGTTATTATTAAATTATAAGTACTTGTCCAATTGTTGCTAAGCGACTGAAAGCTGCAGTATGGGCTAAATATCGTCTTGGACTTAATTGAGGTGGTGCTGTAATTCCTGCACTACTTAAAGCAGCTGCTCCGTACCCGCCTACAACTGTACCCCAAGTATTTGGTGTATTTGTAGCAGTTGTTTGAGAACCTGAATTATTAGAATTTTGTTGTTGATGTCTTAAGATACGTAAATTAAATGGATACAATTCTAAGTCTACTTCATCAGCTCCTAAAATTCATTAATTGATTATATAAACAATTAAAAATAATTTAATTAAAAATTTACCAGGTAGTTTTATCACTTGTCTTGGAAGGGGTAAAGGTCCACCATACCAATGTGCTAACGCTTTCCATAATGAATCTGGTATTAATTCGAAGTCTCTGTGTTGTACTAAAGCTCTGTCTCGTCGTAATCTGCCTCCTTCGCCTGTTAGAGTAGCTACTTTCCATTGAGACTCCACCACAAGGGCCGTGTTATCAATAGGACCTTTAAAAAAATAACATAGGAACATACATATAAAATATGTTTGAATATATTTTATTACCAGGTGCACTAGGATGTTTCTTATGAATAATATTTGATATATTTTGGCTGGTTGTTGTTCCTGATCCACTAGAGCTACTAACACCGCTACTAGAAGCAATACTACATGTGTCTGCCCCACTATTATTTCCATTGAAATTATTTCTATCGCTGTTATTAAAATTATTTGAGCCACGAAGTAAATCACCCATAGATTCAGTACTGTTAGATGTGAATGATTCATCGCAAGCAATTCCTTCCTCAACACTCCGATCTGCAGAACTATTTTGAGCAGGACTTACTGCCCGTTGACCACAACCATGACAATTACCAGTAGATTGTTGATACCCAGTGTAGCTCAACCAATTTCGCCACCATTCAGAGCTAATTAAATACCAAAACTGACCGACTTTATAGCCTCTACGTTCTTCCCTTTCTAACCATCCTGTGACGATATCTTTCTCGTGATGCCTACAGCGAGGACGTAATCCTAAACTAACATGACATACCTGGAATAATAACTCCAAAGTGGGATGAACTAAACTTGTATTTGGTACAGCCCAAATAACAAATTCTTCCTGAGTTAAAGAATACTTTTGTTGAGCAGATTTTGATTTATCTTCCACTGAACATATTATCAAGTCATTATTTGAATCAGTTTTAATGGAATCTGTTGATAAATGATTTCGTAATGCTGCTAAGCTTTGTTCTAATTCTGTAAGTAATTGTAAATTAGAATTTCCCGATGCCTCTAATAGATTTTCTAAGCTTTGTTCTTGATTGTTTGCAATAAAAAATTGATTTTTATGTAGCGGTTGTTGTTGAGGATTAGATGGCCGGTGATCTTTAGCAACAAATATTAATACATCCAACATATGCCGAAGTTCCAAGTCATTTAATTTTCCATCTCGATCCAAATCAAACATTTTAAAACAAACTAAAATTGTATATAATAATAATATAATGTATAAAGTGTAGTATAAATAAATAAATTACATTTAACTCTTTCACCAACTGGTCCTCGACAAGCTGCACTAACTCCACAACAAAGTTCTTTAAAATCAACATGACCATCTCTATTTACGTCTAAGGCTTTAAATAGTCCTTCACAGGCTGTTGCTGGAACTGGAGGGCTTACTAACTGACTTACACATTGTAAATCTAATTGACCAGTTGTTGAAGTTGACTGTAAAAGCCAAAAACATTTTTCTAAATCGCAAATATCTCGTTCTTCTAAATGTGTCACTCCGGCGAGTGTTTGATAGAATGTTGGTGTATCCAATGTTGTACTTGCCAAAGAAACACATGGTTCTGTGAAAATAGTTTATTTTTACATTTAATTAAGATTAAATGATATAAATATAATAAAATACCAGTAAGTAACCATCTAGAAAGTACTGTAGCTGATGTATTATGTCCAATCCAAGCTTTAAATTCTTCATAGGTAGCTCTATCATGACCAGAAAAAAACAAACTGCTTGCAGTTATTTGAAAGTTAGAAATTGCATTAAGTGGCGAACTATTCTCTAATTGTAAAGCTCGTTGAAAATCTGATTTATTTATATGTGTCCCGGAATCATTACAATATAAAGTCCAAAGGAAACGAATTTTTTCTTCATATGTACCTTTAATGATAATACAATTACATAAGCGATTTTAATAAGCATCAAGTTACGCAAATATATTATTTTTAATTATAGTATAATATCATATTTCTAACATAACAGCTAGATAATGTATATGGAAATACCACCTTTAGTAAGCAGTACTAGACCACACACTAAGTCTTTTAGAGCTATGCCCCTTGGTGTGCCTCCACAAGCTGCATATAACCAGCCTGCAACTGGTAAAGGAACACCTTCTCCTAATACATGTTGAGTAAAAGCACTTTGGGACATAAGTTGCCCTCCTCCAGATAAACGTTTAAATGCTTCATTAATTCTTTTTAGTTCTGCATCGGATACTATAAAATATAAATCAATAGTGTAATACTAGTCAAAAATGAGTTGTACATTTATTTTACATAAGTTTTACATTAAAACATTCTAAATATAGTTAGTAATTGTCTAATAATTAGAAGAGACCCTGGGTAATAATTAAATTAAAGATAGATTCTATGCATCATACTATGACAATAAAATTGTGTAAAAATCTTAAACCAAATACATTTCAATAGTATTTGATATGTAGTATCAAGGGAAAACATAGTAAATATGATTATATACAATGTCAATAAAGTTCGATGTATATTTAGATAAAAACAATAAAGAAAATCACATGACTTAATTCGTCATTTGTCAAAAAGGTTAGGCATAAAAACAACAGTCAGAAACGTTATTAATTAACGTTTACCTCTTTTAACGGCGTCTTCATAGCTGAGACACGCACGTTTTGAGTCCTTTGCACCCATTTTATGCACCACTAAACGCTGTTCTTAATAATTAAAGGAGAAAACATGATTTTTGTGATAATTAATCTGCCATTATGACAATTACTGACCTGAAATTTGAATCATTTGCCAAGGAATTTGACATTGACACTCAATGTAACCACAATAGAAAAAACAAAATAACTACATCATTTATGAATAATTTTTAATTAAGAAATATCTACTTTAATTGAGCTTCTAATAATTAACATTTATTAATTAATGTACTAACATTGCTTTTATTTATTATTTATAAAAAAATAGAGAATTTATTTTCTTATGTTTTAGAACATTGTTTCCCTAAATCAAACAAACATAACCTAAAAAACAAGCGTAATCTAACGTGCAAGAAACGCTGTTTAATTAATTATTTATTTTCTAATTAACTTGTTAATTAAACTAAACAAATATATTGCTCAATATGTCTATTGGAGTTCCAATAAAAGTTCTTCACGAAGCCGAGGGTCACATTGTAACGTGTGAGACAATTACCGGTGAAGTTTATCGAGGCAAATTAATCGAAGCTGAAGATAATATGAATTGCCAAATGACTCAAATAACTGTAACTTATCGGGATGGGCGCGTATCACAGTTAGAGAATGTATATATCCGTGGATCTAAAATACTATTTCTTATACTACCAGACATGCTGAAGAATGCCCCAATGTTTAAGAAACAAACCAAGGCAGGAACTGCTGGGAGAGGAAAATCAGCGATACTGCGAGCACAAGGTATCACGTATAACGTTATTCAATTATAAATAATACTTATAGTAATAATATGTTTTGTTTAGCTGCTCGGGGAAGAGGTAGAGGTGGCCCAGCAACTCGAGGAAGAGGTGGATCTTGGCAAGCCGGACCTGCAGCCGCTGCTGGTGGAAGAGGAAGAGCACAGTGATGTGTATAAACAAAATAAACTGATGAATAAATGTTTAATTATATCACATTTAAATACACACACACATATATATATAATAATCATTATAAATGTGATTTAAGTTTATTAAATAAGATTTACAACTATAGTATTTCATAAGTTCAATTTTCTAATGTATTAATTAATAGGATTGTAATAAAAAAAATAATTAAAAATCTATTATGAATGTTTTATTTTTTAATTACAAATGCAATTATATTAGTTTATTGTTTATTTAAACAACATGAAAACTAATATACATATAGAGCAATAATGAAAAGTGTTTTTCAATCGAAATGATGAATTATTGTCCAGGGCCACTTAATGATTTATCCATGAACTTCTTTTTTGCAAAACACAACCACCATTTACTTGGTTTACCATCATCAGTTGAAAATACTTTCTCACAAACTCTCGTTCCACATTCTTGTCTTAATTGTGTTAAATAAGCTCTTAAGAATTCTACAAATACAAAAACATCCGTTATACCTATATTATTCTATAATATTATGAATAAATATTATGAATTACCTGCTTCAGATGAACTGGCTGGTTTAGCATAAACAGAATTCAAAGGAAACCCTTGATCACCTGGGATATCAAATCTTGAAATGGCAAGGCTATACATTTCATTCATGGCTTGTTGTTTCGTAGGGCATCGTTGTAATTTCTTCAAGCATTCCGTTACGTACAAAGTTATGTAGATTAATAATCTATCTGCCTCAGATTTGATCTCATAAGTACGGAAGAATACATTCGCTTTGAAGTAATATAAAGCTTCATCAATGATATCTGTTTCGAGTTTATTTTGCAACGGTATTGGTCCACGATATTGTGTATTGAATGGTAGAATTGCTGTGTTTCCTATTATCTTTTGGGGCTTTGAAAATGTTGAATGATATGCCTAAAATTAATAGATAATTATTAAAATAAATGATCAAGACACACCCAAATTAATATGACTAATATGAACTGATATGTAAATATAGAACCAAATTGAAAATATGTAATCTTGTCACTTACCGGCATCTTAATTAAACCGTTAATTAATTATAAATCAATAAATATTCAATATAATTTTAATGATTAACCTTAAAAAAGTATAACGTCAAATTGACAGCCGACACAAATAATTTTATCATCTATAAGTTGGTCATATGTAGAATTTCCAATTGTCAAAATTGACAATCTCATTTCAAGGCTATTAAGCCCTAATAAAACTTAATGTTTACAGTTAATTTCCTTAATAATTACACATATTTTTCGTACAAAACTATTTCTGTTATCTAGAGTAGTTATCCTGCAAAATATGTAACCAGAAATATCTATAACAACACGTATAAAAACGTAACATTTCTTAAGGTTAAAGTTAAGAGTAAGAGTTAAACATGTCTTTACATTTTGGGACACAAAACGGCCCAGGAAAACGATTTTCAATCGATGATGCCTTTGAAGAAGAAACAGATGAAGCTATTAGAGTTTACGGTAGCACAGAAACATGTAGCGTTAATACAATGTCGAGAAATAGTCAAGATAGTGACCGGGATCATACCAGCTCTAGGTACAGTTTTCTTGAATAGATAATTATATAAATACATAAACAATTATGTAAAACTTACAGGGGTAATTATAAATTAACATCTGAAGCATCGCGGGATTCTGATTCTTTGATACAAGACTGTTATGATGGTTCCACAAATGATTTGGCACCCAGAAGTTGTTTCCAACACCCAAAGATACGTGAGAATTGGAGGATGGTGTTAGCAGCAGCTACTCTACTAGTCGTAGGTGTTGGTCTTCTAGCCACAGGAGCCCTAGCACTAGCAGAACCTGAATCTGGCCTCCAAGGGGCTGTATTCTTTCTAGCAGGCTTTATATGTTTTGTACCAGGAGCGTATCATGTTGTTTATATTTATTTAGCAGCTACTGGAAGACGTGGTTACCATTTTCATAATTTACCATTATTTACTTGAATTTTACGTAAATTTATTAATGAAAACAATCGATTTATAGATTTCTAAGCAAGTTGACTGAAAATACTAACAAATTATTTATATTTAATATTATTGTCGTTAAATTATGTTTTATAATCTTTTTTATTATTATTTTTTGGCCGACAGTATTTCTAAAACTTGAAAATAATCATATAGATACTAGGTACTTGCTGGCTGCTATTCTTATATTTATAATTTCAATTTTAAATAAGTGTGACTATTATAGAGATAAAGGACTCTGAAACAATTCTTAAAATGCTCGAATCTTATTTTACTATATGTATATAGATATTTTGTGTATAAATTTTGCTCACTATTAAATATAATTGTCCATTTTATATAAATCAAAAGTATATGTATGTATAATCTCTGTAATGAATAAATTATAGAGAATAATAAGTATTATTTTATAGGTACGAAAAATCTATAAAATAAAATGAAAATATTACACATAAAACACGTTTTTTTCACTTAATGAATGTTAAAAAAAATAAATAAATAAATAAATAAATAAATTATAAAACCACTAACACTAAATATAAGTTAAAAACATAAAATAAGTGTTATAATATTATATATATACATGTTATATTGTATTTGTATAAAATTGTATTTGAAAAACATTAAGTCAAAATAAAATGGTTTTATTTCACAATTTGCAACAATTGTAAATTTTAATTGTGCGTTTTTTTAAATAGCATTAGATAATTATAAACGTTAACAATATGATTATCTAAACTCATTATTATTATTATTACACTAGATAACAATTAAAATAAACTTTATTGATATTGTCTAGGATTTAAATGAGCTTAGATAAGCTGTACTTATTATTAAAGGCACCATTTGTGATATAACAATTTTTTTCAACATTTTCAATTACATACAATTATCATAATAATTCAAAATTACATATGATTTTATGTAACCAAAATTTGTATAAAAATTACAATATTTTTCATTGATAAAATATTCAAATACAACAATGTTTCTTTACTCTAAAATATATTGCATTTCTTTATACTTTATTAAGGTTCTGAAATCAATTAACTTTATTTTAAAATATTAATTTTACTATATGTACAAAAACAAATTCGTTGTAGATTTAAAATTATTAGAAATTTTGAATAAAAATATAAATCACAGGATAGAAATAAAATTAATAGTACAGCGGTACAGCACCGTTATTAAGTAGATTATTATTTCATTTTGTGATGAATTAATGGCATTAAACAATTTGTACAATTTTTAATCATTCAAATAAAAATCTCTTTTAATTATGTGCTACTTTTTTAACTTTTTCATATATTATAAATATCTATAATAAATTAATGTTTTCATCATTTCTCCTAAATTTAATAAGTAAATTTGAAACATACTGTTTTATAACTGTAATACTTTAAAAAACTTAAATAAAAAATGAATAAAAATAGTTTTAGACAATCATTTTTATAGAAAAGAATAAAAATGTTTGTCTAAAAGATAAACTAAACACTGATATTTAAAAATAATCAATGAAACACTTAATTATGACATACTTTGGCAACTGTCAGCTCAAATTGAGCTTAATTATTATTATTAATATTTTTTGTATTATATAATTAAAAGACAACTATTTTAAATTATATTATTGAATAAAAGCTAAAGTAAAATTTTCTCGTTGTCGTCAGAAATTAAAATTGCATTTATAAAATGTTTAAAAATAAATAAATGAGAGCCAAAAATGTTAATAAATGATTTAAAATCATTTAGAAATATTTTCTTAATTTTTATTGATAAAATTTCAAACCTCATCAGGAGCTAATAATTTGTTATTCTGTTCTTGAGTAGGAGGTTGAGCTACTCCTAAGCCATCACCAGCAGGACCCTCATCTTCTTGTACATTTACAGTAGGAGGAGGAGCCCTATTTGCTGCTACTTCAGCTTCAAGAGCACGAATTCTATTCTCATGCTTTACAATCATTGCTTTTAATTTTCTTATTTCGTCAGCAAATTCTGTTAATGTCTTCTCGCTTATTCCAGACGCTGCAGAACTATCTCCAGAACCTGCACCTCCTGCAGCTCCTTTACCACCTATAAATTAGAATAATTATATTAGCTTAAACATAAGATTTATAAAGAAACTTTAATGAACCTTTAGGTGGCATTCGATCCAACACATTACTTTTCTTTGTAACACTAAAAGCTCCTGAAGAACTAGGTGGTTTGTATCCATCTTTCAACGATATCAAAATGGGTTCAGCATCTTGTCCATTTAACCATTCATCTGCTGATTGTGCTGCTGTGTCCCCTAATGTATCTGGATATAGATCTTCTTGGAATAATTCCGATTTTCGTGGTACTGTCATAGTAACGACCTTAAAAGATAATTATTAAATTAAATGCATGGACTATAACTAAATATATGTAATAGTATACTTGACATAATCCACTATTATTTAATCGATAAAATCTGGAAATTTCACAAGAACTAACATCACATCCACGCTTGGGCATCATTCCAATACCACGCTGTGGATCAGGTGTTTGGAAAGTGTTTATATAATGTACAAATGGTGGTTCAGCAGTTATTTCAAAATAACGAATAACGCTATCACCTTTTCCACATAAATACACTAAATTTGTATCTGGATCGTACAAAGGAAACANACCTATATATTGTAGGTAATAATGAAAAAGAATATAATATTATATGATATTTCTATTTCTAGGTAATACCTCTCCTGTTCGAGGATCAATAAGTCTGATACGTTTATCTTTACAAGTTGTTAATAATTTAGATCCATCCCAATTCCAACAAGCAGAATAAATAATATCCGGATGGCAATCAATGTGTATCATAGCTTCTCCAGTTCCTACATTCCAAATAACAACTTGATTATCGCTTCCAGCTGTTAATAAAACATTTAAAGCTGTCGGATGCCATAATACTAAGCCAACACGTCTTTGATGATAAACCAAATCAACAATTGGTTGTGTAAGAGTTCTACTTAATCCTCCATCTGGTATGTGCCAAACTTTGACTACACAATCTTCAGAACCAGAGGCAATAACATTATCATTATGGGGACACCAAGCAATATCTAGAACAGGTCCTTTGTGGCCTCCTACTAGCGGGTGATCAGCTGATATACGTCCCACCTACATAAATTATTTTTAAAAGAAATATTTACAAAAAAAGCTGTTGATAATTTTAATTACATATAAACAAAATCGTATTTTTTAACAATGACTAATACTTGATAAATTTATGAAAGGAAACCACTATATTGATAAGATAATAACAATTATGATAAACTAATAAGTTAGTTAAGTTACACAGTGTTATGGAATGTTTTAAACGATTTCTGGCAAAATATTTTATTTATTACTTTAAATTATATTATTTAAATGAAATGCATTTGAAATGATTTCAAATAAAATTGCAAAAACATAGTTTTGGCAAGAAATCAGACTGTTAAAAATAACATAGATGGTTTATTTTTAACTACAAATAAACTTAAAACTTATTTTACAATCGATAAATTTAGATATTTTAATTAACTCAATTACAGATAAATATCTACTTATCGTATTGATATATGTTTATGTAATGAATCTTAAGCGTTAATACAATAATATAATGATGTATTATACTTACTTTATTATGTGGTAATACAATAAAAGCACCACCTCCAGCTGATTCAACAATAATAGCCAAAAATTTCGGATTCACAGCACAGAATGTGGAGTCCCAACTACTTTTACTAACTCGAATATTATCATAGCATTGTTCTCTTTTAAGTGCTTGTCCATAAACATGACGAAACTTAGAACTTCTTACAACTCGAAAAGACATCTAAAATTAATAATTAAATGCTACGTAAATAATATAAAACATATATGTAAATAATTAATATCGCTTTTATTATAATAAACAATACAAGGCGTTAAATTTCATTATCAATGTTATCATAAAATTATATTCCTTTTAACAAACTATTAAAATTTCTATTGTATTATTCCAATTAATGTGCAAGAACAAAGTTGCAAATAAATAGTCAATTATTAAACCAGGATATATCCTGTATAACTTGCTTAGATATTAAATAAATAATACTAGAAATAGGGCATTAGAAACCGCTTAAGATAAATAACGGTAGCATAACCTAGAAAATTTCACAAATCAAACGATTTAGTGGATCATTTTATGTACATACCTTGTAATTGTTATGTATTTAATAGCAAATTTTACACTCTTTTGAAATATAAAGTCATTGAACACGTATTTGTGAATTTTGGCGTAAAACCTGATTAGTTTTTAGGACGAAAATGTAACTTGCACTCAATTCATAAGTGAGTGCTTTTCGAAACGCCATATTAGGCAATGGATGTATGCAACGTCAAAAGAAGTGTCACACGTGAATCCGTAACATTAGGTATGTCATGTTTCATATGAACTTAGCGCTACAACACTAAAATATCAAAACTTATTATCATTAGTAAATCAGTAATTGATCAATTAATTCAAAGTATATTTAATCAACAGTAAATTCTTTAATCATTTGAAAATATCAATGTACAGTTTTATAAAACTATCTACTTAATTATTAAAAAAAAAATAATAATAAATGGAATGATTACAACATTTTAGAATATAAAATAATTGTTCATCATTTTTTTTAAGTAACTTAAAAGCTTTTCTAGTACATGATTTGCTTGTGTCCAGCACAGCTTTTTATGACACCAAAATATACATTTTTTTAATGTACATTTTTAAAAAATATACATCTATAATTTCTAAAAAGTTTTCATTCCCAAATATATATATATATGTATATAGAAAAATAATGTATTGTATTACATTTACAATACTGTAAGATTATAAATAATATTATCGAATATACATATATTGAATTTAAATATTATTTAATAAATACTAATCATCTTAAGTAATTTTAACAACGTTTTTCTATTAAGTGAGTTGACTTTTATTCTCAAAATCTAGGCAAGTAAAATAAGTAATCTTATATGATTACTTTTAATTAAAATATTAAGTACTGAATTTCTATTGTGCAATTCTCAAGACAAAAAACGTTGTATTTAAGTATTAATAAAATAAAAGTAAGTAAATAAAATATAAATTAATATCATCAACCTTTCGTTTGCGAATTATATTAATTTGTTTATAGATAAATTAAAATACCATTGTTTTTTCTTTGTTTCTTTAATTTTGGGTATATTATACGACAATTACTTTCCTGATGTATTATTTTGGGTAGCCTGTGAATTATTTGTAGGTACAGTATTGCTGTATTGAGGCCTTCCAGCTAATTCCAATAGATATCTATCTGGATGATCTAACCAGTCAGCTGCACTTAATTTAACATTTCGCTGTCTTTCGGCTTCTTTAACTTGCCATTTCTTAATATCAAGTTGTGTTTCCCTTTGTGTATGATCTCCACAGCCCCAAACTTCAATACATGTTAAACTATATGGAATATTTCTGTACTCGATCTGTAATTGATTAAAAAAGTGCATTTTATATCAAAATTATTTTCCTCCTTTACAACTAATTTCACTTCTGTAATTTCTGTGTAGTGTTACACACCGCTATGGCATAAGTGACAGATAAGTCATAAAATATTTTTAGAAACCAGGTTATGATAAGATTTATTCACAAATTGTGTATTAATAAAAAATGGATGTAACAAAAACATTGGAATATTTCATAGAAGTTGAAACAACAGCAGCAGAGATACTGTCATTAAAAGATGAAATTTTTCATTTACATAAAAGGCTTAATGAGACTCGGATTGCACTTTCCGAAGTAACAAAATCATCAATGAATAAAATGTATATGTATCAGGGTGCATTACTAGTAAAACAACCTAAAGACAATGTAATTATGAAATTAAAAAACCAGTTTAAAGATTTAAACGAAGAAATAAAAACTAAAGGTGATACTATGAAAGAATTAGTCTTTAAACTTCAAGATTTAGAAAAACAACCGACTTATTCGGGTAGAAACTTAGTTCCTTTAGATAAAGATGAAATGAAAGCTCTTGGCCAAGTTTGGGGACAACGTGTTTAATGTATTTATATAAAATGTATTTGTAATAGTTTCTTTTTTTTTAATAAATGTCTTTTTGTATTGTAATGTAATTGTTTATTTACCTTCTCAAATCCTCCATCAACAGATATAACAGGTTTTCTAGGATCTTTTCCTGCCCTTAATCCTTTTGGATATCCGCGAATCGAAGTATTAAGATATAACATTTTAGGACCGGTTTCAATAACAAAAAATCTATAAAATTTAATCAATCATTAATGTTATTTCATAAATTACGGCTATATTTGTAATTACTTTGGTTGTAATTGTAAAATTGCGCTTTCTTCTCCACCCCAATACAAATGAGTTTCATGCCATTCAAGAGTACTTGCTATGCAGAAAACACTACCGTTATCTGCTCTAAACAATACCAGAGTTGGACCTCGATACGCTAATACATGATGTAAGAATCTATAATAGATGTAGTGTTTAAATTATGCAATAAATGATTGAATCATTTGATTACCTATTAGCTCCATGACCATGGGTATCTGAATTATATAATAAAATCCAGTGAGATGGCACAGCTCCTGCAATCCTAGCTAGAAATAGCTGTCCATGTCCTCCAGATAAACTGGATTGTGTTATATGATTCCTAGTATCACCATTACTATGTGTGGGACTCAATGAAGCCCGAGGTCGACTATATATTGGGCCTAACGCTCCAGCCAATAACCAAGCCGTGGACATTGGTAGCAGATGATAATGTTGTGACGATCCACTATTTATGCAACATTTTTTTTTTTTTTAGATAATTGAGTCTCTAAAACTATTTATAAGTCGAATATTTCGACCTACCTTCCCAAAGTGTTTTGTTTTTATAAGTGATTTTTGTTTATCTGAAGTAAAACTTACGTATTATGTGATGGGAATGGTGGAGGTTGCTCTAACACTGGTGTAGCAAGTTCAATTCCTCTTGCTAAAGATGATTCAGATGCATTTTCTGGATCTAACATTCTATGTGCTGTTGCTAATAAGTGTACAGCATATCTATAAACAATTATTGATGAAATTTACAATCAAATATTATAAATAATAAATGATTATTGACCTATGTAATGGAAGAATCAATCTAGGACAATTAGCATGTAACCAATGAGCAACGTATTGACTTGAAAGTTTATGTTTGCCATGAAAACAAGAATCAACAACAGCCGTTAATGTTTTTTGAATATGAAGACACATTTGTGGCCCTTCTGAGTAATGATCCATTGCAACTCGATAGGCGGTAAATAATAAAAGACGTAATGTATCAGGAGTCATAAAAACATTATTATTTTCAGTGGATGAACAATGTGAAGGACTATCTGGTACTGAATACATTTTTACGTATAAATCTAAGACTGTTTCATCGTCCATTAACTAGAATTTTGTTTAAAAACATAATAACTTTTCTATAAAATAAATTAATGAATAACTTACCCCTAAGAATCGTTCGCACTGTTGTCGGAAAGCTGTAGCTCCTAAATATTCAGTTTTTGCTTTAGATTGTTTATGCAAATGCTTGAAGATTTTCTCTGCTAAGGCTGGATATCGGGGGAACACATATCTCTAGAAATTTAAGCAAATTAATTCAATTGAAACGAAAATAAATTATATAATAATTACAGCAAAAACGTTATATGTAATTCCTTGGACATGATCCTCTTCTTGGCCTCTTTTAGCAAGAATCTATAAATTAGAAGCATATTCAATAGCATGTATTAGTTAATTAGTATTTTGATTAATACCTTTGATAGTTTCTCTATAGGTACTAATTGCGTAGAAAATTTATCTTGAATATCAGCACCAGAAGCTGATCTTGAAAGTCCTTTTTCTTTTTTAGAGCCTTGTTGTGTTATGGATCCACTTTGAGCACCTTCTGAAGAGGAGTCTTCATTGTTATGTTTTACGGAGCCACCGTGGGAATGATGATTTCCCATTTTATTTAAGAAACGACGAAATTTAAAGAAACATTTTTCTGAAATAGTTATTTTCTTATCAAACTTTTACTGAGACAGCTAAATTTCTACTAGGGAAATTTCATAATATTTTTTAGGGACATTTTATGGCTAAATTTGATTTTGTTGTACACCCTGATTTCAGGGTGTACAACGATAGCAAAAATTAATAATATTTGAAATGTTTTGATTAAAATATTTTGATATAGATATAAAAACCATTTGAAAATGATGAAAACATTAAGTTAATAATATATTTGAATAGTTTAATTAATTATTATAAATTAAAACATTAAAATAAGAGAAATTTATTTAATTATTTATTGCTATAGTTGGGAACAAGCTTTGAAATCAAATGAAGTTAGTAAGGACACAAAAGTGTGGCAAATTCAAATATGACAATTATAGCGCTTATATAAGTATTTTTAAAAATATTTTTAATTAATAATGAAACAATGATATTAATCATTTGAATGTAATTAATTATTTAAAATATAGTAATTATTCATTATAATTAATCGCTATGATGCAAAATGATTTTATAATAGAACCCGACGCAAATTAATGCAAATGTGCAAAAGTCCATAAAAATGTATATATCAACAAAAACTATAAATATTATGCAATTTATTATTAAATTTAGAATAGAATATATAATAATAATACTTACCACATACAGAAAACATTCTTAACTTGTTTAATTCGCTTTTTTTTCTGAACTATTTACAATTAACAAAATGACGCAAATTTATTTTTGTAACAATAAATAAAGATTATTTTTATCTTTGTTTTTTATAAAACAAATAAAGGAGTTTTTAACAGATAATTATAAACACAAATGTGAATCATTACACTACAAGGATTAAACAAAGCATATATATAATTATCTATATGTATATTTTAATATTATACAGTAAATTTTATAATATACAATATATTTAACGCTTATACCATTTTATTTTTTTTATAGTTTTTCATTTTTTCACCTTAAATGCTTTCTAATCTTATGAATTAACACATATTCTATTTTAGTTGTAAAATAAAATAAATACAATTATAAAATATACATTTACAGTTCGGAAATGGCTATTTTTTATTTATTACAACAAATATTTTATTGTATGTTGACTATTTTTATTATTTATAATGGTTTGTTTTTGTGTGTTGTATGTATATTTAACATAAAGAATTTCAAAAGTCCTTACTTTAAATTTATACAAAATTTGAGACGTATTCGAGTAATTTGTTTTTTATTTATTTATTTTAGCAAGATACAGTAATTTTAAAAAATTTGAAATAGATTTATCCTTCTGCAACATGCTTACAATCTAATAGTAATTAATAATAGTGTATTTTTTCAAATTTTTATCATTTATTAATATTAATTGAAACAGTCTTTATATAAATTTATTTTTACAAGAAATGGCCTTTAATCTCTTTTTGTTTAATTTAACAATATATGGTTTTAAAAGCCGGATATCTATATTTTATAAATATTTTTACGTATCAAATATTTCTGTAAAAACTTCTAACGTAAGCATGTTGTTGTTTAGTAAATAAAATCAATTCGTTTATATTTATTTTCAAAGTTTCTTTGAAAATATATACAATAAGTACTACAGCCTGAATAGTAATAAAACTGTTTATTTATTATAAAATTGAAGCTGCCGTAAAAGTCTTATAAGTAAAGTTAAAATGCTGGAATGTGAGATAATTAAATAATGACAAGAAATGGCAGTAAAGTTTATGAAACAATGATCAGTACAAAAAAAAGACCTTAAAATTGTCATTAAAAAAAAAAATAATAATAAAAATACTGTAGGCAATAAAATATAATACTGAAAATTCATAGTTTAAAAAAAATTATGCGTCGTTTTACGTGAAAATTCGTTTAAATTTTATTTGACGATAATCTTTAAATAAAAAATTATTAGATAGGCTACATTTTATTTTATATTTACAATAATTACCTATAAAAGGACGGTAGGTAATTTTATTTTTCGAAAAAATACAAAAAACACCTTTTTATATTTTCCCATATTATTGAAAAATCATTTCGCATTTTTATATATTTATGGGGCCGTAAGTAAGCGTGTTTTTTATTTTATTATTTATTAAAAACTTTATATACGATTTGAACTTAAAAAAATATATAAATTTAAAACTATATATAAAAAAATAAAACTAATATATACAACATATTATACAAAGATTTAAAATGTTTGTTTATAAAGTAAAAAATAAAAAATACAGCTTGTCTTATAATAATATTAGGGCCGCAATTACTGCAAATTTTAAATATATGTATGTGTATATATATATTTATTAGACAATCTGTTTAATGAATAAAAATAGTTATTATATTTAATAATTTTGAGATCATATTCAAAAGTTGTATTGTTTTGTTATTAATCAAAAATAATAACACGGTACATTTATTTATATATTTTGTATCTATTCTAACAAAATGTAGCACATATTTATATACTTTTCTTTATGAATAAAAACACTGTTTTTTTTTTTAATAATTGAGGTGTACTTTTTTTGTTTTAAATATATTTAGGCATTTATTTGTTCTTTGTTTTTTTTTTTTTTTTTATATATATATCGTGCAGTAATAATTAATGTTCTCTTAAATATATAATTAATATGTACATTTATGAAATGCGTTACTAAATTAATTAGTTACCAATTAATATATCTCAGAAGTTTTTATTTAATTTAATATTTATATGTATCCCGTATTGTTTGCTTTTTTGTTCTTTATATAATTCATATATTTCAATAAATCATACAACCGTTTTGTTATATATTCAATGAAATCTATAATTAACAATATATATGTTAATTACAAATAGCTGCTGTTAATTTTTAACGACAATATTTAATATTTGTATAAATTATAACTGCCTGTTAAAATGTATTTTTGTAGTTTGGATAATTTCATCATCACAACATTTATTTATAAAATAGACAAAACAGAGCGATTGATTTTAAAGCACCAAGTAAAATACCTTTCAATAAATGATGAAATACATTTAAAATGATGTTCTCATGTTCTTACGCTCTGACCATATAATTACGCATCACTATAATGATTTAAATCATTATGATGGTATCTATGTTTCCTAGATTTTGATCCCATGTTAATATTATTCATGGAACTCATGTTTTCCTCTTCACCAAGTTGCCGGAACCTTAAGAAACCCCTTTCATCAACTAACATCGAGGCATTTGAATCTTGATTCGGTAATGTATGAATACCAGCTTGATGATTACGTCCAGATCTCTCCCGATCAGATTTTCTATTTCGACCAGTTGATCGTCGTCCAGAATTTGTCCATGATGATCTAGAACGTCTTTCTAAGTCTTGACGATCTAACTCCTGGTACCGTCGTTCATATTCACTGGAACGATCAGTGTTTGAACTATTTCCACCTGAAATATCCAATGGTTCACTATAAAGATTACTAGAATCATCAGTATCGCGTGCATCTCTTATCATTTGTACATCACGTTTAAGTAATTTTGGATTATCATCTTCTCCACCACCAGAACTAGAGTTATACATATCATCATACTTTGGTTTGGCGTAATATCGACACTTCTCATACGGTTTTAAGCTTGAACGGGCTGATCCACTTCCAGAATGATTTGAGCTGCCATGAATTGATGGTTGAATATCATTAAAATTATGATTTGAGCCGCTAAAACGTCCTGAACCACCTCTAGTATCAAACTGTTGTTCCGATCGTAGTGAACCTAAATTAGATAAATTTGAATCATCGTTTCTTTCAAAATTACGTACAGGAAAGTTATCTCTTTCAAAATTGGAATCATGATGAGCAAATCGTTGTGATCCTTGCCAATTAGGACGTTCGAAACGTTCAAAATTCGAGCCCCTTTCATTGTCCGATATATCGCTAGTGTTATTACGATCAATGTTTGGATTTATCGGTGGAAAACTTCTTTCTAGTGTTGATTTTTTATCGATTAAATTAGGTCTTTCAACAATATCATTTGGTATATTATCCATGCTTAAATCTTGAGCAGTTTGAGCAGAATTTATATTCTGTTGTAATTGATTTTGTGATAGTTGTGAACGGTACTGAGTTTGTGTACTTCGTAAACTATAATTCAATGCATTTAGATTAGTATTGCAATTATTTGGATATATATTATCCGAGCTACTATCACTTGTAGTACATGGGAATAATGGAAATCCAACGTTTGTTTTTTCCCTTTGCGACATTCTTAATGATACAACAATTGCCAGTAGCGTTATTATTGAAATTTCTAATAAACGAATCGATAATTCAAATCCCCATAAGATCCAATGCTGTGGAATAATAAATCGATCAATTTTAATAAAGAATAAACCATACAGTTCCACAAATCCTAGTAATGTAAATAATAAAGCAACTGCAATTGTTATATGAGATGCATAAGAAATATTTTGCGAACACATTTCACTTAAATTTTGTGACTTTTTGGCTAAAACATTTTTTATGATTTTATATAAATATACGTAACTTAAACCAAGTGACCAGCATAATAATATATAAACAAAACGACAAACTAAACTTAAAAATGATCCACGTCCAAAAAGTTCAAATGATTCAGCTAAATTTAAACAGAAACATAAAAACATATGTCCCAAACTGAATAACACCAGAAATACAGGTCTTGTTTTCACTTTTAAATGTGTTAATGTTCGTTTTAATAAGAAAACAATTAATATAGCAAATGTAGTTGCAAGTAAACTTAATGGTAAATTATGTAAAATATCATAGGTAAAAATACCAAATGATAAATTGATATTATATGGATCATAAGCTAAATAAAATATACGTAAAACACAAATAGTTGTTAATAATAAATGTACTGCAAGGAAATATGATTTAGAAAACATATGATTCTCTCGTTCAAATCGAACTAATTTCACAATTGAGAATATCGCCAAAAGAACATATAGAAATACTACTAAATAAATATGAACATTCCAACTAATTGACCATATTTCATGACCTGAAGCAGCTCGTGTTGTATTTAAAATTTCTGGACGTGTTTTTACTTTAACATTTGGTAAATTTAAAATATCAGATACAATTGTTGTAGTATCAATAGTCGCTTGTTTATTTTCTAATTCATTATTATTGTTATTATTTAAATCGCGATTATTAGAGTTTTTATTAAAATTATTTCGATTGTTGTTGTTATTATTTGAAACAGATTGACCATTGTTGATTGTGATTTCCGAGTTTTTTGGCACTGAAGGCGAAGCAATTGCTTGTTGATTAACATTCTGATTGTTTAAAGAGATTTCATCTAAATTATCTTGTTTAATATCATCTGATGTTCCTAAATTTGTGCGATCAGGTAATGCAGCAACTTCATGCCTTGTTTTCTGTCTATTTGAACTATTTTCTTGTGGTATATTTCGATGATTAGGTGTTGCAGTTACTGTTCTTAATAAAATATCAGGTAAATCTTCTTTTCTTCCATTGGAACCACTTAGAATACGACTAATACTTGGTATTAGTACCATGGGTTCATATTCGAAATTCGATTCATTATGTAATCTATTTAGGCCATAATATTCTCCCAAACGATCAAGATGAACATTTTGACTAGGTGTATTTAAAGTTTTCTTTCTCTGTTGCTCTGAATTACGTGAATGAAATTCATTATTAGCTTGATTATTATTACCTTGTGCATTAGAGCTTGGTGAGAAATTTGTTAAGGTACGTTCACTATTTGAACTTCCAAAGTCAGGCCGTTGATTCGAATCACTTACTGAAGGCGGTAAATCCGGTCGGAATGGAATACGATCCTTTTTTGGCATTAAACTTGGTGGTGGTATTGGTCTACGATTTTGATACGAGTCTGAATTTGTACCTCGAAGTGTTGGTTTATCAGCAAATGGATTCAAGTACTCCGGTGGTAATGGGGGCGTAAAAAATGACCTGCTTGGAGGAACATAACTTGGAATATCCTTACCAAACATTGATTTCGTTGGTCGAACATTACGTAAAACACTATATCCTGTACTAGTCCTTGGGAAATCACGTTCTGTTACCGATTCAGGGTATGATGATCCAGATGGAGCTCCTGATGGTTTGTTTGGTGCAAATCGATCTGGAACTGGAGGAACTGGTTGTTCAGGACGTAATTTATCATTATTATAACGATTTGGATTATTGTAGTTCTTATTGTTATTATTTTTAAGTATATCAGCAGCTGGTGCACTTGTTGGTAAAGCATGGTCCTTCTCTAAATCAATGCCATACGAATCTCTGTCACGTTCTCGTGTACCAATTAACCCTGGATTTATATTATCACTATCTCTATCGTTATCACGCGTTAACGGATTGTCTTCAGAGTTATCGTTGTTTTTATCGTCCGTTAAAATTTCTGGTTCCTTGACATCAACTCGATACCATTCTTGATTACCGTCAGAATATTTGTATGTTGTTAAAAGCGGTGTTGCTAATGTTGTATATAAATACGCGTTATCTGGTATACTACGTTTAGTAGTGCTACCATAAGCAACTTTATTGAATACAGCTGCAATTGATTGCTCATTTATTTTATCTAAAAATCGATCAGTTTTGTCTAGATCACTAGCAAGAGCTGATGATAAGATCAATGATGAAAATATCCATAAATACGAAACATAATTTAAAAGTAAATAAAACACTGATTTCTTATTTGTTCTAAATGTAGAATTTGTAAAATGATTCAAATTTATTTGGGATCTAACATTTGAAATTCTAGTTGTAAAATCATTTAAACTAGATGATGTACAATCTAGTATTGTCATGTTATGAATTAAATTGGTATTACCGTTATCGCAAGGGCTGAAAGAAATCGAAGGGCCCCTTAAAATTCGTCGATCATGATTAGTATTATTTGCATTCATAGGAAAATGTTTTAAATTATTAATTGTTGGATTATTTTCGGAAAAATAAATCAGTCTTTCATTGTTATTTTCTATATCACTAATCCATCGAATTGTTGCTCGAAGATCTGTATTTGTAAATGCTTTTTGTTCGCATCTACAACAGAGTTTATTTATTTTACTGTTCACTCTTAAATTCGATAGATTTCCTTTAAATTTTGGGTGTTTTTCATACTTTTTTCGATTATTTTTAGAGCCCGTTAATGGACACCAATTTGAATGCAATTTTAAATGCATTTTATCATATGCTACTCTATAATACAACGCATAATTTTACTTTTAATTGCTTGTTTTGTAAAATTTTTACTTTTAGATCATATTCAAAATTATTATATAATTTAAATTTAAATAATTAAAAAGAAAAATAAAACTTATTAAATATATTAACTACAGTTTGATGATTGAGTTGTTCAATTCCCCAACGATGTTTTCTTAAGGAATATACATAAGTACATATATGTATAGATGTGTAGCTGCTTTTGAAGATCCCTTAAATCTTGATGTTTCTATTGCATCCAGTTTCATTTATTTGTGTGAAAATTGGGTCCAATTGTCTCTGGAAATAGTTATTTATTCATTTATAAATCATACAACAACACAATTGGCTAATAAACTAATTAATACCACTTTTAATAAGTTCAAAGGTTACAAACTCTTTTAACAAATTACATAAGAAGATTATATTGTATTTATTAAAAAGTAATTGATTACTTACAATGACAGCAAGCACCGAGAATTACACTATGGCCCCAAATAGTGTAGAGTTATAATAAAGAAGTTATCTGAAATTATAAGTAACTTATTATTTAAAATAACTTCTTCATGGGTGGTCTATAACGTCTTTAATTTGTTATTAAATGATAAAATTATGATTATGATTTCTTAGTAAACAGAGTAATTCTAATGTTATATAAAATCAATGAATATTAGTAGTTTTAATGACTTTAATTAATAATTCATTATAAGTTAATGTTATGAAAATATCCAAAACATATGTAACATCTAATTTAAAGATAAAACATTGAACTTAATGACCTGGTGACATTCGAAACTGGCTCTAAGATATAATACTTTAAAAGATGATTTTCTTGAAAATTCTTCGAATTTCCCGCAATGTTTTAATGAATCAAAGTATGAATTACAAAATCGATGAAGAAAATTACAATAAAATCGATATTTTTAATAAAAATTCATAGAGAAACTAATAAATCAAATAATGGCCCAAACAAATAGTCAAGACATTCCATATTATATATCGTATAACGCCCAAAAATACAATGTCCTACTTTTGAAAAATCGTTGAAAATACCTTATAAACTAATGAAAATCTATGAAATCTTGAATAATTATCCTTGATCGAGGTTTCTTCTATTTAATCCACATCTTCTAGCACCTTTAAATAGTGTCAATTATTAAAAAAACATTAATTTTCACAAACACTACTGACGATTTCATGAATCAAAGTCTTTGTTCAACTCACATTTTTAAATCATGTTTCTGTATGAAAAACACTATACACCATACTTTTTTTAAGGGTATTTACAATAATTATATTCTTAAGTATTTGTACATAGATTTCCACACCGAACTTTATATATTTTCACGTGAAAAACGATAGAAATTTTCACTTGAAATGCGTGAATTAGCTGGTGAAATGATCGGCCATCTTGTACATATTAAAATTTCTCTTCTTCTTTTTCTACAATTGTTTCTATGATAAACTCCTGACAAATATTTTGTCACTATACTAAGCCTCATCCTAAGCGATAGTTCAAGCTATTTTACACGGATGACACTACATGTACTAAAACAAGGCATTTTTAAAATATATATTTTTTTTAAATTAAACAATAATTAATACTTTTATTCACCAGATATTCAGCTTATATTAATTACTTAAATATTATACAATTTCTAAAATATTAATTATATTAGAATAAGCGAATAAATTTAAGGCGCATTTTTTTTGAAATTTCAAAATTATGTTTCCTTAAATCATATTTTCAGCAATTATAATTAAAGTTATAATAAATATTAATTAATAATATCATTGCTAATACCTTAATGATATAATTATTCTTATTAACTTTTTAATAGATTGCATATTTATCATTAAAATAAAAGATTTAGTTTATGGCGCAATTTCTTCTTAATTTAAATAGTTTTCAAGTCGATCTTGAATTGTAAGGAACTCTGAAAATTTATAATATTTTATAATTTAAATAACTATATATTAAAATAATTATACAACTTATTTATAGGATTAAAATATTAATATTAATCAATAAATTATTGTATATTATTTAGTCATAAAGTTATATTCAACAATAAAAATGTTTGAAGACATCGATGATGCTAAAGATTATTACAAAACTATGAAACAATTAGATAAACCATTAACAAATGAATTAAAAGTATTAAAGCATTCGTTAATTATGAATCAGGGCTATTCATTTGGACAAACCAATGCAATATTTGATGTTAATCAAGAAGTAGGTTATGTTAAAAGTGTTTCTCAAAAAGCCTTATTATTAATGATTTCATGGGTTTTAGAAAGAAAGAATTGAATCTGGATATTATTTAGACATCAATTCAATGTTAGGAATGCTTAAACAATCATATGATGTCCCAGTTAGTGATACAAATCCATTTGAAAATCAAGAACATAATACTGTTTTATATTTAGAATATTTAAAGCAACAGGTGACTTTAGAAAATGAAAAAATTCGCGCATCTACTCTTGTTGATATAATAAATGAAAACCACTTTAATAATAGTTTAGTAAACAATGATATTTGGATTCCTGGTGCAAGTACACCAGTAGCAAATAGTAGTTTTTCATCATCTTTGACGAATGATCCTGTAGAAATAGAAAATATAGAAGATAGTATGTTAAGTTTGACTTAGATTAAATTATATTGTATTTAACAAATATTTCTTTTTAGTGTTAACTGAAATGTCCAACGAAGATATCTCAGAAATAGAAAATATCCTCGCAAATAGTATGACTGAAACACCATTAAAAGAAAAGCATAATAATACATTTTTAGAAAGTTTAAAATGCCATGAACAACTTAATGAAATAACAGTTAATAAAAATGTTTCAGATAATAAATCCTTTAATTATAATACCAGAAATAACAATGTAGGAATCACAGAAAAGTTTCCCAATTACCATTGTAAGTAACCCGAATCCTATTACACTTTTTTCCATCTTTTTATTCTATTCTATTCCTTTAATAATTATCCTTTCTAAATCGATTAGTATTAAAAAACAAAATAAATGATTGCTTCGAAGAAAAATTAATAAATAAAAAGAAAATTATACTAAAAGGTATTACCAAAGATTTTTTGCAAGAATTGGAAAACAATCAAATAATTAAAGAAGAAATATTTAATTTTCATTTACCAAAGTTGGAATCTTTACATATTGGTAAAACTATATTAAGTCAGTATATATTTTGTATATTTTATTGTATTTATATTTAAATAAATGTATTAATATTACAGTGGAAAATCAAGATGATTTAGCAACAGAAGATTTTGATTCTGAGATCATTTATGAAAAAGCCCTTAAAGAAAATGATCATACCATTTTCAACAATGAATATTTGAAACATACAACAACTTTAGCATGTTTTGAAAATAAAAATATCCAAGAATTAAAAGATATTTGTGAAAACTTTATAAGAAAACAAATATTGTAAGAAAATTTCGATTTTCTATTACATAATTATTACTTAACATATAAAATATGTATGAATAAGCTGTAAATTGTTGATATATAGGTAGTAAAATAAATACTATGAATTTTTAAATAAATTGTTTTATTAAATATATTTAATTACATCAGATCAAAATAATAATAATTTGAGATTAAATATAAATTTAAATCAAATCACGTTCCTTTTTTACTTTATATTACACATACATATAGAAAAAAAATATATATAT
>NEEE01004753.1:6674-18350 GCA_002278615.1 Pogonus chalceus | reverse complement strand
AAACATGGCATTAAGAAAAATTTGTTTAAACTGCTCATATAAATTTTACGAGAAAAACTAAATTATAAAACAATTATTTAACTACAAATAAAATTTCATTATATAGTCTAAAGAAAAGATATTATTTTGAAATTAAGTAGTCCATTATTAGGAAGATTTTTTCAATATAAAATTAATTAATTTCGCTAACAAGCCAATCTAAATAAAAGTGTAATTAACAAAAGAAAAACATGTACTTGCCTGTTAATAAACCAAAATTCCTATATACAAATCAAGATAAATGATAAAATAACTCAATTACTTATATTCACAAATATAATTTAAACGGATCATTTGTATTCAAGCGACCCTAATTCTAAACTAAATAAAGAACATGATAAAAGCTATCTAACACAAAATTTAACACTTCAACAGGTGTATAAGTGGGTGTTAGTACCAGCCTCCATTTATCGAGTAGAGCTAATTAGAAACGTCTAACATACACGAACATGTGAACTAAATATATATTCACCACTTAATATTTCGTTGTTGAAATGCGGTTAATATATATTTATAAATGTACATTTATTTCATTACAAAATACAATATAATACATAGTATATGAAATATAATTATAAATTAAATAAACATTTAATAGTATAAGCCGCAGCAGAAGTTGCGATAACTATTAACGCAGTGTTTTCCCAATTATGCTCCGCATTTTTTGATATTGGATCAAACTAAAACAATACAAAAAAATACTAAATATTATTTACTATTGTACATAATAAATAAACTAACCAAATTTTGAAACGTTTCAAATTTACGTTGTAATAATCCCATACAATTAACTAAACAATTTGTACTTTTACTTAATTTAACATTACTGCGTTTAATATTTTTATTAAAATATGCATAAGACAACGAAGCATTTAATAATAATAAATGATGATCCATATCTTTTAATATCTTTGATATATATTCTGTATCAACAGACATATCATAACGAACTCTGAAATAAAAATAAATTAGTTTCGAATTTATTGTATTAATTAAATTAAATTTAATACTCATTCAAAACAGGTAAATTTACACATTGTTGAATAAACCGCTTTCTTAAATGTTCTTCTTCAATACCAATTAATTTTAAATCATCATCCGATAATAGCGGTAAAATAGTTGAATCAATTCCGTAGTTTTTAAAATTTTTTATATATTTTTGAAGATCTAACATAGATAAAGTTGTTTCTAATAAATCAGCCATCGTTTTAAGAAATCAAGTATGCTGTGCTTAATTTGTTTTTGTTAACCTCAAAATTATGTGGATGACAGTCAGAACTGCCAACAAAATACAATAAATATTTACAAAATAAATATGCTTTTCTGTTGCAGTAATTACAATAAATTTGAAATATAAATAAAAATATTTAATTTAAATGACTAACCTGTACCATGAGACTTGTTGCTTTTCAGCGCGCTGTATAAACAAGACTGACTAATATAAAAGAATGAAATAATAAAACGTGCATACATTTAATTAGTAACTATTATTTATTTAATAGATTAACAACATAAGTGATTATGTAAATAAATTTAAGTATTTTATAAAAATTACGATACAGGTACAAATTCATCATTAAATAAATCGTTTGTAATCTGTTTAAAAATTTAATTGCATAATAAATACGCAAATAATTTGTTTCTTTTATTAAATATAGTAAAATCATGTACTGATAAAAATACGATTTTTAAGTATTTTATCTAATATATTTAAGGTCACAAGAATTCTGATTTAATTTGATTTTTTAAAAGCGTCTAAGTTTCTAATGAATGCAAAACATCGAAAATATTTAAGTTGGGATTTAGATTATTTAATACTGGAAAATACTGATTTGTTTTTATTAATAATCTATCACTGACCATTGTACCATTGTTTACATACATTTTCATAAATTTTCGATGTTTCTACAAACAAACTTTGAACATATTTTTGTTGGTCTTTTTTTAAATATTAATAACATAATTATTTATTTCATCACAGTCCACTAAAAAGTACGATACATTTTTGTGTACCTACAACTTTCCATTGTATAGACTTACAAGGCTATATATTCATTTCAAACATTATTCTAAAAGAATAGCATATTTATTTGTTATATATCTGTGAAACTAAATATAGATATCTATTCATAAAAATATATTTCTTATTAAAAAGAATAAATCATCTACTATAGTTTTAAATCTCAAAATACTGTATTTTATAACCTTTTTCCTATAATTAATCTAATTTTAAGTTTTATACGTTTGATTTGATAGTCAAATTTAAATATTTTTGGCAAAATCATTGTTGCCAAATTAAATATTTCAATAAAATAAAAACAATGTTTATAATTTTTATTTAATGCGATTAAAATAATTAGAATCAATTCTAATAGTTTGTGTAAAATAATCTTCTTATTGCAATGCTTGGGTTTTTTTTTTTATCCTGGGAGGGGCGCTTCCACATAGAAATCTGGTTCGTCGTCGTCTCCATCCGGCTGATCTCCATCTAGCTGTTAAATAATAAATAATACTATTTTTAGAACATATGTATATCCGTATTATCCCTCCGAAAACAAATTTAACACTTTGCGGTTGACACGTATTCTTTAATTCAAATATTTCAAGGTATTATGCGCATAAAAAAAATGTTTAATAATTGTAATTTGAATAGTTGTTTGTTAATTGTAAATTGATACATTTAAAAAAAAAGCAAATATTTTTTAACCACCCATTATAAATACTTATATGATAATGCAATGTTTATAATATCATTTAACATGTTATCATTTTTTTGGAATGGTAAAACATATATTTACCACATACATCCGTAGTTATCACTAAATGTCAATGTTATTATCACGTCCGCTTAAATATACGTATAAAACAAAGAACTTTTTGATAACAAAATATATAAAAAGAAAGTTATTTTAACTACTTTGAAAATAGAACAGATTGAACAGCATGTTTTAACAGTTTAACTTGAATGGTATTTACTAACAAAAAAATTACTTACTGCACGTAATTCAGCTGGTGTAAATAGATGAGTCATTTGGGCTCTTAATGGTACCATTAAAAGAAGGAAAAATGGAAATGCTAAAGATGCTTTTGTAGATTTAACAATCCACAAAACTACCAAACATGTTAATTGAATAAAAGTAAAAAGATGCATTTTAATTGTTTGTACCTGAAAATTAAAAATTTATTCAACATTAGACAATTCATTGTGAAATAATGTATAAATCGACAAAAAATTTAAAAAATATTGAGTCATCGTCTTTGTTTTTTATTAACAACTAATTGTTTTTGAAAACAAAATATTTTAAATAATTTATAATTTCAAGATAAATATAAGTCATTGCGATAAATAATTATCGTTTATAAGTAATTTATTTTGTATTCAGCGCACGTCTGAAGCGCGCAACAAATATTTTTCTCCCTATTATTGATTCAACGGCCGAATGCATTTCGAAACGATTGCAAAAACCAACGTAAAGAAATAGCTGGTCGACTGTATGTTCGAAGCCGGCACAGATGTGCTTCGGAGCAGCAAGGAAAGCAAGGCAAAACTGGACAATAGATGTTAAATTTAAATAGATTTATATTTTGACGCCAATATTTCTAAATATGTTCTAATTGTGTTAAGCGTATGAAAATGTATTATATAAATAATAACAATACATTTTTAATTAATTAATATAAATAATTAAATTGAAATTGCACGAATTATTAGATAATTACGAATATAAATAAATATAAAAATTAAACGATAGTAAATACGTGCTAATAATGAATAATTTATAAGATAAAAACAAAATTTTGCGAAGTTATATTTACTCGCTCAACGTTCAATTACGCAGAAGTAGTATAATATCAATGGGCAAACTGACGTTTGCCATCTCTTTACCACGGCGCGAACTAGAATTTAGACATAAAATGGACTTTGTATTGAACTGACTGTTGAACGCATCTGCAAATATTACAAAGAAAATACATAAATATAAGTGAAATTAAAAGTGTTTATTAATTTAATAGACCATATTAAACTTAATTAAGTGTATTGTTGTGCGTATTCTTTATTGATCTCAGTATATAGCGTATTAAAAAAGAAAAGACGCGTTGCTTGACGGGCGTGGCAGACCAGTTAAACATTACTCGTACTTAACTGTCAGTTAAAAATTTTTTTGTATATTTTTGAAACATACAATGAATAAGTAGATAATTTAACAAACAGATTAAAAATGAGTGCAAATAATGTCAATGCTCAAGTTCCACCAACTACCACTGCAACAGTGAAACGACCAACAATTATGCCAAGTAGTTATGCTTATACATCGAGTACTGGTTTATTAAATCGAAGTACAGAAAAACCTTCACCGCCACCCACATTACCAAAATATACATCCAGTTTCAATGCAGGTAGTAGTTTAACAAGAGATCGTGATAAGGATAGTGTTGGTGGATCGTACCGGTTAGCTAGTATAGACAGATTAGCTTTAAGACAGCGATATATTGATCAATCATCAAATAATGGTACACCAAACGCAAATGGTAATGTAAATCAAGTAAATGGTAATAACGAAACATCAACAACTCCTACACAAAGTTCTGTGCAGAGTAAACGTGAAATGTTTTTCAATTCTGATTTAAATTCAACTGCCAATAAAACCGATTCAAATCGTTTGGGTATAAAAGTTCCTTCAACTGAAAAACCACCATCTGAAACAGTCACTAAACCATCGCCACCTGAACCACCCATCAGAGATAAAGAAGATTCAAATAAAGAAAATGTTGTTGAAGTTGTTAAAGAAAAACCACGAGTTAAAGAACTAGATGGATATGTTGGTTTCGCAAATTTACCAAATCAGGTATATCGTAAAGCAGTTAAGAAAGGTTTTGAATTCACATTGATGGTTGTCGGTGAATCAGGGCTTGGGAAATCAACTTTAATAAATTCCATGTTTCTCACAGACATCTACAGTGCGACAGAATATCCGGGGCCAACTCATCGTGTTAAAAAAACAGTTGCTGTAGAAACAACACGAGTTATGTTAAAAGAAAATGGTGTTAATTTATTATTAACAGTCGTAGACACGCCTGGATTCGGCGATGCAGTTGATAACAGTAATTGTTGGACGCCAGTTATCGAATTCATCGAAACAAAATACGAAGATTATTTAAATTCAGAAGCACGCGTTACCCGGAAACAAACTCCGGATCAACGTGTACATTGTTGTTTCTATTTTATTCAGCCTTCCGGTCACGGTTTAAAATCACTTGATATTGAATTCATGAAACGTTTGTGTGACAAAGTTAATATTATTCCAGTAATTGCTAAAGCCGATACATTAACATCTGACGAGTGTTCATTATTCAAAAAACAAGTTTTAAATGAAATAGCGCAAAATAAAATTAAAATTTACGAATTCCCAGATGCTTTAGAAGACGAAGAGGAACATAAATTAAATAAATCATTACGTGAACGTGTGCCATTTGCTGTAGTTGGTTCAAATACAGTTATTGAAATTGATGGTAAAAAACTTAGAGGTAGAAAATATCCGTGGGGTATAGCTGAAGTAGAAAATTTAGAACATTGTGATTTTATTGCTTTGCGAAATATGGTTATTCGAACGCATTTACAAGATTTAAAAGAAGTTACTAATAATGTTCATTATGAAAATTATCGATGCCGTAAATTAGCGGGACTTGGCGTTGATGGAAAACCAACTAGAATCTCTAATAAAAATCCATTAGCTCAAATGGATGAAGAGAAACGGGAACATGACTTAAAAATGAAAAAAATGGAAGCTGAAATGGAACAAGTGTTTGAAATGAAAGTCAGAGAGAAAAAACAAAAATTAAAAGACAGTGAAACTGAATTAACACGGAGACATGAATCAACTCGTAAAAGTCTTGAAGTACAAGCAAAAGAACTTGAAGATAGAAGAAAGCAGTTTGAAGCAGAAAAAGCGGCTTGGGAAAAAGATAATCAAATCACTATTGAAGAATTACGTCGTCGGTCATTGGATGGAAGTAAAGAAACTGTCGATGGTAAAAAAGATAAAAAGAAAAAAGGATTATTTTAGCTGTAAGTTTAATATCCTGCCTAATGCAAGTCCTAAAGCTTGTAATAGACAAATTAGTGTTTCCGTAAAAAATGTATTATTTAAGAAATTCGTATATTCCTTGCCGAATAATTTATATTTTATACCGCTGATTTATGTATGCAAATTGAATGTCTGTCTTATATTCCATAATTATTAATTTATAAAGGAAAATATTTTAAATTTATATTTTAAATGAATATAATTACTATTATGTATTATCAATCTTAGCTTATTATTAAGCGTGCCATTTTTATATATTTTTTCTGTATGTATGACAGTGCGACTTTAAAATAAACATTTTAAATTACTTCATTGTTTAATTTTCAGGTCAATTCTAAAATACCTATTCTTGTTTATAATTTTCTGCTTTATTAATTTTAATAACTGAATTATTAAATTATTATTCCACTTATTAAACATCAATTAAATATTTTATATAATTAAATGAAATAAATATCCGTTTTATGTAAATAGAAAATTATTAAATAAATTGGTCCCGATTTTAAAATTTCATATAATTATTGTATTAAAAATAAATGNATCAATTAAATATTTTATATAATTAAATGAAATAAATATCCGTTTTATGTAAATAGAAAATTATTAAATAAATTGGTCCCGATTTTAAAATTTCATATAATTTTTGATAAAAATAAAATTGGGATTAATTTCTAATCTTTAAACTAGTCTGCAATTAAATAATATAAATTTTAATAATTTAAGAATAAATAAATAAAAAAAACTCACCCTTCTGACGTACGGCACTGAAGGATGATGTTTAACTGGCATGAAAAACAATTTAATTCGATCGAAAAATTGTATCCCATCCATGGAGCTGATCCCCATGTATAAGAAAACACCGAAAAGTACCGACATTGGAACCAACCGAAGAAGTGGCGACATTAAAACAGAAATTCCAACGAGAATTGATACGGTGAGGGCACTAACTCTTTGCTCCTTGACTTCGACGACATGGGGTTTTTCACCTGGTGCATGTGTTCGTGACATTACTGTGACAGCGGAAACGTGAGCAACGGAACGTACAGTTGCTGCACATATCCATGGGGTTCCCAGGAATCCGCATCCGACGTTTATTAATGAAATTAAAACTATATCCAAATGGAAACCAGATCCTTTTCGTAATTTTCGATCTTTTTTGTCTATAATCAATCTGGTAAATATTTATAAGATAATTTTTTTGTATAAATACTAAGTAAATAATAGTGTTGTAAATATTTATAGTTTATTTTTTAAATTTATTTATCATTTATATATAAAATATAATATTATGTTTATATATTTACAACACTATATACATATAAACTAAATTGCAGATTTAATAAACAACAAAATAAATATTTAACCTTTTAAAACTAAATAATTTATAATTAATTAACTTTTTAAGATAAATATTATCTACTGAAACTTTGTTCAAATATTTTTTGTATTTATTTTATTACAAAGTTTAGGTAGATATTAAAAATAATGTTTAAATTTTAAGGTTGTATTTGATATGTCTGTATTTTAATTTAAATACAACCTTAATTTTATTAATAATAAAATAAATAGAACAGTATTCTTCTGCGATAAGAACTAACAATTTAAAGATATGTATATAAAATTCATATAGAATATTAGATATTTTAAAATAAATATATAAAACCAATAAATTTTGTACTTACTCAGCAATATGTGTTTCCATAAAAACTAAAATATATACTAGCATTGCTGGAATAACGCATGCGAATGCTAACCAGGTTGGGAATGGTTGATCTGTGCCTGCGGGATTGATTAACCAGCCTCTCATCAGCGGTGCAGATGGTGATAAACCTTCAGGTACTTTTAATTTTTCAGTATATGTTTGTGGTACTAAATAATCAAGAGCTACCATCAGGACTATTGCGATTGGTACTCCGAAGTCTCCCAAAGCTCGACGAGCCTGGATAAGTATTTTTTATTTTATAATTTTGAGATTAAATTATATAAATCTAATATAAGTTTTTAAATTCGATGCAAATCGTCGGCGTTAAATAAAAAATTCGAATAAATTACTCTGTATAGTTTCACTAATTTATATAATGTGATTCCGTCCATTATATCCCTCCTAATAATATTAAATTAACAGCTTTTCACAGCTTAATTGATAAGTTAATTAAGGTCCCTTTAATTAGTTAACAGCTTATTAAAACGTAAATGTAGGGAATTATGTATAAATCAATTTTATTCTATAGATAATATTAACATATATAAAATTAAAATATTTCCAGTATAACTAGGAAATAATATTTTATGATTAAGATTATTTTAAAAAAATTATTGAATAGAAATAAATTTATTTCTGAAGTTCCCTTTATCAACAGGAAGTCTGGTATATATAAATTATCATAGATTTATTGAAAAGAATGCTCGACTATGTTGAAAATTATTAACTTTTTCGAATAATCCTGATATAATTTAGGTTTATTGTGAACATGTGAATCTTTAAGCAATTAGAAAAGTTTAAATAAATTTATAATAATGAGCTTTCTAAAAAGAATTATTACTAATTAAAAATAAGAATGTAAAAATTATTGTCCGCAAAAATAATTTATTTAAATATTTAACGCTTTTTTGACTTTTTCAAGCAATTCATAAGTTATATTTAACAAATTATCTTTTAATAATGTTTCTTTTTATTTATAAACAAAAAAATAAATTCCATTTATCCATTAAAAGCAATTTTATAGGTGCAACTAATAACTGAAATAGCATTTTTAATTTTGCATTATTATTTTTCAAATTTTATATAAAAGTGATTGAAAATATTTTAAATTCATTTTGGAAAAAATTGTTTAGACATTAAATTTTTTTTTTTTAATAGGCCTATATTGATATAAGGGCTTTTCCAATAAACTTAAATAAAAATAAGCTCATTTATAATAAGTCACAATAAATGACTCACATGTTTTCCTGACGATATTATATTTATTATTTTAAAACTGTTTTCACTCGCAAACAACCGATTAACTAAACAATGTACAAATAATCTTTTCCCCGCGCTACATAAATCTAAAATAAACAACTGATAAATTGAGTATTACTTACATTTCTTCCTAAAAACTTGCTGTTTCTAAACAACCGTAGATAATATGCAATAGCAAATGTTCCCAGAGATAAGATAGTACAGAAAAGGGCAGTATTTGGCTGATTTATAGGTCCACTATACGGTTCAATTTTCATAGAAGATATTTCAATATCAGTATCATTCCGAACATACATCGGAATTATAGTTGTTGAATCATTTAAAGAAGCTTCATCCATTAACATTCCATCAAAATCCGTATACATCGTATCATTATTTGTATCATTAAAGCTACCATTAATCGCCGCAAAGCCAGCAATCGCCGAAGTACAATAATTAGCCAGTAAGGGATGTCGTCCAAACACGAAAAATAATTTCATCATACTTTCCACGATGTACAATAAAGATATAAGCGCGGAAAAAATTTCTTCGGTGAAACGTGTGAATAATTTGACGAAAACACTTCCTTCCAAACATGCAACGATAAGCGCGATAACTCCCATCCATAAACCGATATAAATTCTAGTTGTTAAATACTCCAAATTGTTACTTTTACAAAATTCAAATAAACTCTCATCAAAAAGTAAAAGTGGTCCAGTCGATCCGACAATCACTAAAGGTTGCCCTGATAATAACGCAAAAAATACACCTGCTATAGATGTCGCTACAAGAGTCTCTGATATTCCGATTAAATTTTGTGTTTTATCGCTCATCAAACCACCGAAGGTAATAGCCCCGGATAATGCAGCGAAGTACATAAACAAAGCAGCGGCAGCACATTGTGCGTTAAATCCTTCAACAACATCAGATTTATAATACGGAAAGCGTCGTTTCAAGTCATTTATTAAACCACCAAACGGTCGACGTGTTCGTTTCAACGGATCATCATGAGGTGGTTTCTTCCCATCACCACCATCAGCTGCTAATAAACTTTTCGCTGTTTCATCAGTTGTATCACCTTTCTCTTTAATTGATTTTAATTTACGTTTTCTTATAGCATCGCTTTTCGCTTTTAATTCATCAAATGGTAGTAATGTTTGTTTTTCCCAATCACCGGGAGGCAACACAATACTGTCGTCTAAAAATTCGTTTATTGCACTTAAAAGCGCTTTTCTATCATCAGCTTTATACGCGATTTTATGGAATTGATGATTTGCCATTAAAGTTGAGATAGATCGACCAATTTCATGATAATCTAAATCAGCAGTTATTGGTCCAAGTAAAATGAATAAAAATCGAACGGGAATTGTAACTTCAGTTATTGAAGGCATTAGAACACCTTCCGCTAATCGGATAAAAGCAATTGTTGGCTGTTCTAAAAAGTCAACAGCACCGACTAAAACTGTAGTTGCTTCGGCACCAGTTGGAATACGTTTTAAAATTGTGTCATTATGAGCTTTCTTTAAGTCTTCAGTGCTTGAGGTGTATGTTTCTTCTTTTAAATCAATTATTGTATGGTTTTCACCAGGTACTGTTAAACGACCTTCCGCGTCACAATNCTTCATTCATATTTCTGAAAAAAATTCCCAAAAAAACACGTTTTTTAGGCTTAAAATAAGTAAATGCTCCCTTAATTTGTAGACTTTTCCATTGTTGGTATAGAGATTTTGATTGTTGAATCTAGAACTAAATAATCAACAGAAAAGGCAGAGCAAAAACGCGTCTACTGTGGTACACTATATCTTAATTACGTTGCGATGTGGCAGATGGGGCGAGTTGGTGCGAAAATTCTGCACAGAGCAAATGGAGTTCCGACCCTGCGCTGAACAAATGGAACACCGACCTATGTTGCGCTGCCCCAAATCGTAGCCATCGTCCGCCCACAACGACTATGACAATAACAACAAACACCGATTGTACCAAATTCTTTACTTAATAATTTTTTTTAAAAACATTGTTAGTCGAAACTTTGAAATGTAACGTAAGGTTTCTTCGTTTTATTTCAAACGCAAATTTCCTTTTGAGATTGAAGCGTTAACGAAATTCTACATCAAAGTGAATACTTAACAAGGTCCCAACTACTTGACTAAGTAGCTTCAAGCTGTTGGAACTCTAGATTATTGAGCTTTCGATATTTATTAAATATCTTTCGAATAAAGTTACTCGTGTGAAAACACTTTTAATAATACTGTTAGCACTCAAAAGCTTTTTCGGTTATTTTTCAACGATATTTATATAAAGCGGAATAACATTTTTATTATATAAACTGAATTCCATTTATCCGCTAAAAGCAATTTTATGGCTACAACTAATAACTAACAAAGCACTTTAGGTTTTGCATTATTATTTTTCAAATTTTCTCTTAAATAGAATACGTTTCAAAGTATTTTTCGGAAAAATGCATTTATTAATAAACCAAATAAGAAACAATAAATAGATTTTAAAAAATTGTTTGTTTTCTTATTAATTTTGCAGACGCGCTCTGTAATTAAAATTAGTAAGAAGGGGGAGGGGGGTAGTTTGCTGCTGTAAATTTTTTAAAGCCATTTT